>LPNX010754751.1:222971-234402 GCA_001517045.1 Pseudotsuga menziesii
AAGTCGAAATCGTACAATGAAGTCCATGGAAACGACTTCCCATTTAGTCATACGAATATCCTGAGGCTGTAAAATACCAGTTGGATGTCGACGGTCTGCTTTAACTTGCAGACACTTGAGGCACTTCACCACAAAATCCACCACATCCCTCTTCATACCCGGCCAGAAGAAGAGTTTCTTCATGTCCGCATACATCTTCTTCACTCCTGGGTGTGCATAATAATGTGCTCTATGGGCCTCTCTAAG
Source organism: Pseudotsuga menziesii (assembly GCA_001517045.1). Lineage (NCBI taxonomy): Eukaryota > Viridiplantae > Streptophyta > Pinopsida > Pinales > Pinaceae > Pseudotsuga > Pseudotsuga menziesii. The sequence goes on from LPNX010754751.1 coordinate 223,218, forward strand.
GATTGTTTCTCTGATATCACCTCCCTAGGAACATACATCCTCCCCTAATACCGCAGCAATCCATATTTTTCAAGATGGTACCCCTCATACTTCGACTCTGGTTTCCTCCCACTATGAACAACTGATGTTACCTTAAGATACCAATTATCCCTCAAAACCTGTCCTAGTGCTCTTTCCTTCAAGTCAACCTTCAAGGGAATTAAGGAGAAAATCCTTGGCCTTCGGCTTAAAGCAGTTTCCACTACATTCTCCTTTCCTTTGATATATGAGATACCAAAGTCGTACTCACTCATGAACTCACTCCATCGCCTATGCCTGGCATTCATATCCCTTTGTGTAAAGATATAATGTAAGCTTTGATGATCTGTTTTAAGTATGCAACTCCTGCCATCAAGGTAGTGCATACATAATTCCAGTGCCAACATTACCGCTGCCAACTCTAGATCATGTGTGGAATATTTCTCCTCATGAGGTTTCAGCTTACGAGATGCAAAATTTATTACCCCACCTTCATGCATCACAACTTCTCCTAACCCTTTCTTTGAAGCGTTGGTGCATATCAGGAAGTCTTTATCCATGTATGATACCCGTAAGATTGGTGCACTTGTTAGTAACCTCTTCAATTCAGAAAAAGTGGCATCACATTCACTGGTCCACTCATATCAGATTCCCTTTCGCTATAAGGTGGTGATGGGTTTTGCAATCTTGGAGAACCCTTCCATGAATCTTCGGCAATACCCTCTTAATGCCATGAAGCTACACACTTCATGCACATTCTTCAAAATTGGCCAATCCTTGATGGCCTTCGCCTTTTTTGGGTCCACTAAGATCCCTTCTCCTGAGATGATATGCCCTAATTAGTGAATCTCCTTTTGGAAGAAGGAATACTTCGACAATTTACCATACATTTTATGTTCCCTTAAGCAAGTCAAGACTAACTGCAAGTGCTCCTCATGCTCATTTTCCTTCTTAAAATAGATAAGAATATCATATAAGAAGACCTGAACAAAGCGATGCAAGTATTTTCAGAAAACACCATTCATGAGGCTCATGAATATAGTTGGATAATTGGTCATACCAAATGGTACCACTACGAACTCATAATACCGAAATCATGTTTGAAAATCAATCTTAGGAATGTCATATTCTTTAATCCTAAGTTGGTGATAGCTCGACCGCAAATTAATCTTAGAGAATACTAAAGCGCCTTTCATATGATCAAAGAAGTCATCAATTATTGGTATAGGATACATGTTCTTCACTGTGGCATTGTTCAAATCCCTGTAGTATATGCACAGTCGTAGAGATCCATCCTTCTTTTTAACAAAGATCATTGTTGCTCCCCATGGTGAGATACTAGGTCTAATTAATCCCAAGTCTAAAAACTCTTTTAACTAGATCTATAACTCTCGAAGCTCTAGGGTTGTCATTCTATAAGGATTCTTGGAGATAGGATCTGCACCGAGTTTTAGTTCGATCATGAAATCAATCTCTCTTTCTGTAGGTAATCCTGGGAATTCTTTTGGAAATGCATCCTTAAACTCAGATAGTACTTATTATCGCTCACTATCTCAAATACAAACAATTGACATCCCTATCTTAAGCACCTCTTAGCTTTCATTATGGAGATGAAATGGAGAGATACTTTCCTCTTCAAGCCCTAGATTTGAATTGCTTGACCTTCATCATCAAGGCACAAGACTTTATTTACGTAGAAATCCATGAGATCTCTATGGCCTTCTAACCATTCCATGTCGATAATAAGGTCATAGGTCCCCAAATTGGTGACATAAGCATCCAACTTAGTGGTGCACACTCCTAAGTAAACCTGACACCGCCTTACCTTAAGATATGTTACTTGCTTAACCCCCGAAGCCATCTCAACCGATTCGAAATCATTGTGCTAACAGGATGCCAACCCATATTTATCTAATGCATATGGTGAAATAAAATTATTTGTTGCACCATGATCAAATAAAATTTTAAGTTTGACATTGTTTACTTTACCAATGGATTCTACTACGGTGGACTAATGTTCTTCCTGGTGGTTATGAATAGCTACATGAATCCGATGAGTGTTGCCAGAACTGCCCATGGGTGCTTTTCCTTCCCTTAGTATGTTGTTGGTCTGGCCTTTAGGACAATTCTATTGGAAATGAGGACCTCTACATCCCTAACAAGAGACATTGGGTGGTGCTTGTATGTTGCTAGGAAGAGTCCTCTAGAACGGATTCCTTCCCTTATATCCTCTAAAACCCATTGATCCTCTGCAGGAACTTCCATGTGTTCATCCTCAATTCCCATGGGTTGTTAATGAAGCCTTTAACACTGAGTTAAGTGAAGTGTTACCTGTCGGGGTGAACCTGTTACCATAAGCATGAGGTATGGATTTTCCTCCCCTAAAGTATGGTCGTGGGGCCTTCCCTGTAACATACTGATTGGACCCTATCAAATTGCTTCCTCCATCCGCATCTGACATGTCATCTGCATAGCGAGCATACTCAACTTCCATAGCAACCGAAGTTGGATTCCACATACGTATTGCGTCCCTGATATTGTAGTTGAGTCCATACACAAAACGCTCCACCTGTTGAGCATCTGAGTCCAAGTATGGATCATACTTTACTAGTTCCATGAATATAGCTTCATACTCTTCCACCATCATGTTCCATGTAACAAAACATGAAAGGCACCTGCCTGATGTTCCCTATAATAAGATAGAAGATACTTCATGTTGAACCTCTCCTTGAATAATTCCCACAAAACAGACAAAGGAGTAAGATGTAATTACTTCTTCGGGTTTGACCACCAATTTAGGGAATCTCCCTTTAGTTGAAAGATGGCCATTCTATCATTGGAACTGGAGGTACACTCATTTAGTACGAAGCACCTCTTTATGCCTTCAATCCATGCTTCGGCATGCTTACCAGGTCGTCCTCCGAAAAACTTAGGAATTTTGATCTTCTACAGCTCTCTAGAAATATCCTGAAGCGGTTCTTTCCTAGGGCCCTATGCTCTCTCAGAGTTTTTTCGGCTCACCTACATGGTTTCAACCTCTACAAACCTCTCCAAATGCTTGTTCAATGTGGCCATAATGGTTTCCAAGGACCTCAGTATGACCTCCATCTTGGGAGTGGAGGTTGTCCTTTGCGGTGTCGATGGCGGTGCTTGTGGTGGCATGAGGGTGGTCGACCTCAACCTCGACCTCGTCCTCTACGTGTTTGAACCATGATAGTTCCTCAATCATTGAAATAAAATCATATCCTTAGTTTTTCAATCATATACATGCCGAATCAAAATCTAGATATACAAACACTATACAGAGCATGTGTAGGGGATAGTTTGTGTCATGAAATAACAATACGTCAAGATTAGCCTAAAACTGGCATTGTCGTTTTTATTAAACGATTTTGTCATGTAGTAAATCAGTGCCCTTTTGTTCATCTCGTCATGTTGGTCTCAGTGGTGTCTTGTTTCTGGGATTTCGTATTCGTTTCATCTCTTCGACTATTCGTTGAAGTCTCGACAATTCCTTTTTCTAAGTATATAAACACCTAAATTTAAAATGTGATAGTTTAACATTCACATCTAATATTAACCATGAAAGTTTATACTTATCATAAAACATTAAATATAACATGTTATATTAATCTTTGTTTGTGTTTAAGGTATCCTTAATATTTAACTAAGACAAATTAATATGATCTTAATATACAAAATATTACATATAATCTGAAGTTATATATATAATTTAATTTATTTATATTTATATTTTTTTTACCCAAAATTTGTTATAATCAAAATAAAATTATTGTACGTTTTTATATACTTACATATTAATTTTAATATTTCACTTTTAAAATTTTATTTTACGCTAAACCTAAGCTAACCCTACCCTACCTCCAGAGCTTACCTTCCTCCTTATCCATCTACCTCTCCTCCTCGTCCATGTGCCCACACCTTCTCCTTCCACCGCCCTACCTTCCTCTCTCCTCCCTGCCACAACCTCGTCACGCCTGTCACTCCACCGTTCTCATTCACCTCCAGTCTCCCCCATTCTCCTTCTGCCCCGACAGCCCATCGCCCAGCTGCCCACAGGGAGCCCACGTGATCCTGGGCTGCATGCACACCACGTGTAAGCAAGCATGCATTGATGTGGTCGGTCCCAGGCGCGGAGGCCTCCTTCAAGAACCGACCCGCTCTCACCCACGCACAAGGTCCTTCTCCACCCACTCCAACCCATTCTCAGGCTCTGCTTCTAAAATTCCTCACCTCTCATCTCCGAAGCTTCGATGGTTTCTCAAGGAGATGGATAAATGGAATTATATGAGGTCCGCTCCATTCCAACTGTTCTTTCGTGCCCTCATTAGAGAGAATTTGAGGTCAAAAATGGGCCTCCTAAGAGATGTACTACAAAAATATAAGATATATTAAAATATTATGAGTTAGGGGTTTTATGGGGTAGGTATATATGACAACTCATCTCCTACACTACTTTTTATGCACAATATAAATAACCATGGTTGAGTTACTTTTCTAAATTGACTATAAATAAAATTAATAAAATAACTCTACAATGATGTGACTAAGATTCATTGTAAATTCCCAAAAATTTATTGTCCTTTAGCATTTATTTGTCTTGAACTCGTAAATAAAATTAAACAAAAATGAATTTAGTTTATATGCATAACTAACATATTTTTTTCATATAAATATCATTCATGAATTTAATTTATTTTGAAAGCACAATATTGTGTGTGTATATATATATATATATATATATATATATTAGCTTGACATTATGATATTAAATACAATTAAGTGAATATATAATTTAAAATTAAAAAACATGAAAATGACAATATATATATATATTTTTAAATGTGAAAAGACATTTTTATGAATTATGAGTACTTTACTTGAAAATGACAATAATATTATTTTATGAGAAAGTGAATTGTAAGTACTTTACTTAAAAATAACAATAATATTATTTTATGAGAAAGTGTGAAATGACTTTTATTATGAGTACTTCACTTTATGACTTAAAAGTACTTGTACCACTACCTTGGTTAACTATGGATTTTCATCCACTATAGAAAATGTGACAAATAAGCATTATTAACTCATGCAATGCCACCTCAACCATGGGGGATGATGTCATCTACTAGAATGTAATTGGTTGATTTTTATAGTACATTTTGGTCCTTTTGAAGCCCATTTTTTACCTCAAATTCTCTCTAATGGAAACAGTTTTATAACAATGTCCTACAATCTTCTCAAAATTTGGTCTTCATATGTATAAAAGAGCTACGGAATCTGGTTCTGGCAGCACCTACCGAAGTGGCTTTCATTCAGTGATGCGAGGCAGGGGCAGCCGGTGAATGATATCATGGAAGAAGTTGAAACAAGCATTGGCAATGTATTCATAAGTCATTACTTAGGGTAAAATTTTATTTTACCCTAAACCTAAGCTAACCCTGCCCTACCTCTAGAGCCTACCTTCTTACTTATCCACCTACCTCTCCTCATCGTCCACGCACCCACACCTTCTTCTTACACCACCCTACCTTCCTCTCTCCTCCATACCACAACCTCTTCAAGCCTGTCACTCCACCATCCTCGTTCACCTATGGTCTCCCTAATTCTCCTTCTGCCCTGGCAGCCCATAGGGAGCCCACGTAAGCCAGGGATGCATGCACACCAAGCATCGGCAAGCATGCATCCAGGCGGTCGGCCCTAGGCATGGAGGACTCCTTCAAGAACTGACCCGCTCTCACCCACGTATGAGGTCCTTCTCCACCCACTCCAATCCATTCCCAGGACATGTTTCTAAAATTCCTCGTCTCTCATCTTCGAAGCTTAGATGGTTTCTTAAGGAGATGGATAAGTAGAATTATCTAAGGTCTTCTCCATTCCAACTGGTCTTTCGTGCCCTGAAACAATTTTATAACAATGTCGTGTAATCTTATCAAAATCCGGTCTTCATCTATACAGAAGAGCTCCTGGTTCTGGAAGCACCTACCGAAGTGGCTTTGGTTCAATGACACTGGGCAGGGGCAGCTGGTGAATGATATCGTGGAAGAATTTGAAACAAACATCAGCAATGTATTCATAAATCATTGCTCTGATGCACAGAAAATGTTCGCTAGCCATCTCCATAGAAAACGTTCACTATCTATCCCCACCATTCTCTCAGTAGTATGCAACTCATATGGTAGAGTGCTCACTGAGTATGCAAGAGGTATGGGAACAATACCTGGCATATCCACTGTGTTCAGGTTTTCTTATGCTCTACAATAAGATTTAAGGCAATCGAGGACGCAGTGAGTTATCTCAGACGTCTATACATAATTTGTTGTCATGCTTATGTATTTAATTTTCTGTATACTGTAAATTTGTATGTTTTAAGCTATAGGTTATGTTGTATACAAATTTACACTCTATTTGGTTTTTATTTATTTATTTATTTTTATTTGAAAACAATTAAATTCATCAAAATTTAAGGAACAACTTGCAAATCATGTAGCAGCTAACGTTGAATTTCTTTTGCGAAGGACCGATGATAGACTTCATCATAATAACAAAATTACTCGACGCCCAATTAACCAATACCATGCGACTAGTCGCAGGTATTGGGTATAACTATGCAGATGTTGGGTGCCCCCTCTCCACGCTCTCAACAGAGCAACCCTGGGGTTGTAGCTTCACAGCCCTCCCATTGTTGAAATATTGTAACTTCGAAGAATATTCTATATGTATCTTTTGTGGTCCCCGATGGTCCTACCGGGAGAACCACTTGTATTATCTTGTACCCCGATGCTTCTAATCGGAAGAACTAATAAGAGTCATGAGGTTGTCCCCTCTAATTGTAAAGGTGGGTCATTAGCACCCCAGTGTGGTTACTTGAGCCTACATGTGTAACTCGAGCCTACATGATTAACTCGAGCCTACATGTCGGATGAGTTAATTGAAGTGAACGGATGAATATAAATAGAGGTGTAGCTCTCCTCATTGGAGACACACACACTCACTTGAGTAGCGCACTTGTGGAGGAGAGAAGTAGCTGGAGAAGGAGGAGGATCAGGTTTTTGATCTCCTTGCTGGTTTTATCTTTTACATTTTTTGGGCATCTATATTGAGGAAGCTTTTGCTGGGTTTTTCCCTTTAGGGTTTTCCCAGGATAAATCTGTGTTGTTCTTGTGATGCTGTTTCTTTCAGTGATCCTGTGTATATGCTTTTGTTATGAAAATGAAATGAAATACTGATGTCTTAGCTAAGCATATGAAAAGTTAACACCCATTCTCCTTCCTCGGCGACCTGGGCGTTAGCGAGAGAGTTTCCCGATATGGGGACATTAACTTGCACAGAGCATGCTTCCAATGACACTTCTCCCACTGTGTGGAGCGTGTGCCTATACTATCCATTGATGAGGGATAGTAACTTATGTCATATCACCACCCTTACCTGACACATTGTAAATCGCTTCTCTGAATTCTTAACTCCAACAATTTGTTACGATCGCTAGTACACAAGAAAATAAAAATTGAGAGTCGCTCCATGTGAATCGATGCTTACGTATGCATGTATCTGTTCGGCCATATTCGGTTTACATTGGAAGGGTGTAATAGAAGACTGTGAGGGAATCTATACTGAACGATATCCTTTTGTGTTTTTTTTTAATTATTACTGCATCGTGATTCATGTGCTTGAGTATTGCTCCATGGTATCTCCATTGGCGGGCTTGACATGATTTAACGCTTGGTATGAGTTGGGAAATGAAAGAGACCAGTGAGCTCTTGGTTGATGGGCTTTGACACTTGGTGTGAGCTAGATGTTGGACGCTATGGTTGATGAAGACCTAGGTTGGTATGAGTTTGGGCGATAAAGTGGAGTGAAGACTTAAAATTGACTTCATTTTATCATTAGAAGCCTTGCCTGAGCTCGATATGAGGTGGGTTATTCTCACATAACTCTCGTCCAGCCAGCCAAGAATGGTATTGGTGTCCCATCATAACAGAGGTGTAATGGTTTCGAAATATATATTGGTGGATTTCCCTTTAAACCATCATTAACTTTGATTGTTTATTATTATTATGATAATTATTATTATTGTTATTATTTTTATGGAATTTACCATTTGGTATATTTTAACCGCATTTCTGATGAAGTGTTGTCTTTTGTTGCAGGTCTGCGATAGCAGGTTTATTGTAATCCACAAAATTTGTTCCTTGGATAGTGGTTCGTCCCAGAAATCCACCATCTTGGAAGTGTCTATAGGAATAAGTTTCATGGTTTCCGGTTTAATCTTTTAATTTTCATATTTATCTATTTATTTATTATTATATTTATTTAATTATTTTTACGTTTCAAGAATTTTGCTTTATATATATAAAAAGTTCGTTCTTCAATACTTGGATATATTATTTCATAAATATCATCCTATGTTCATAAATTCAACTTATAAATAATATTTTAACAATTTGAAACATTAATAATAAAAAATCTAACCTTATTTTTGTTTTCCATTGTTTTTGCATGTAGTTTTCAGTTGGATCTTGGGAGAGAAATTTAGTGTAAATATTCTTGTCTTAAATTTGTAGATTTAAATACACTATATTGTAATTGTTTTTGGGATAATTTTAGGTGTGAACGGGGCTCTATGATCTGAGTGTTTGAGCCTTTGGCTTTGATACCATTTGTAGTGCCTTGCCTATTCGGCATTGCACTGAGTCCTCATTTCCTAATCACTTTTCTATAATGACTGAGCTCATTTTGAGTTGTTTCTAATAAGATTCAAGAAAATAGAATTTCTCTTGTTGTTTCTATCAATTTCTATGTTCGTGTTTCTGTTTGTTTACCTATGTTGCAGCATGATATTTTCTAGGAATTTAACAGTAATCAGTTTTCAACAAAATTTAAATTTGTAACGTAGGAAAATACTAACAGTTTAATAATTATGTCATTTATATATTTATAGCAGATCTACTTCTTCTATTTCCTAAGCATATTTACTTCTGCACTATTATTAAACATTCGATTACTAAAACAAAATATAACAACAGAAAAATACCTGGAATTATGTAAGTTGAAAATAGTCCCCTTGCTCACGTAGCCTTGCTCGTCTAAGCCTTTGTTACCAAAATTGGATGAACCACCCTGCCAACCAGCTCTTATCGTGATGACCCTAGGAAATCGATGGGTTTCCTATCCCTCAAGCCCACATATCAATAATCTCGAGAGCAGCTTGAAATATCCCAAATCCCGAGATTTTCTATTTCTAAACAATTATGCGGATACAACTGGGCTTACAAACTACCAGGCAAAAATCCCTATTTTATAGGAAAAATTAGGGTTAGGGTTTGTGAGATAGGATACACACTTACCACTGATAACTGGCGGTACTGCTGCAGATAAAGTCTGCAAGTACTGAGATCTGGATCGGAGAGGAACTGATCTCTCCCGTCTCCGGTGAATGCTCCAGCAATAAGACGCCCAAGCAGAGAAAAAAGGTGACGCCCTCAAGGAAGGAGGGGCCCGATGGATCTGTCGATTTGCAGGGCTGATAGCCTTGCTGTGGCGGAGAGATTGGTTGGAAATTACTGCAGTTCTGAACCCTCTAAGTATGATAGCGTCTTAGTTCTCTGAGGCAGCTGCTCACGCCCCCGGTGGTCTAGAAATGCTGATAACTCCTTCGGATGAGCTCAGATGGAGCTGATAGTCACTGGGTACCGGAGTATGAAGTTGCTGGTGAGGATGATGCCTGAGTTTCGGAAGGAAACTAAGATCTGAAGGCCCAATAGCTGATTAGGGCTCTCTGGTTGAAAACCCCCTCTTACGGCTACACCGTGCCTCTGCAACAATCTATACCCTGTGCTATATAACCGATGAATGAAATGAAAAACAAGTGGTGAACCAGTATGGCTTACCCGGAATAAGACTAGGACAGATGTTTCACTGCCGAAATCCTGTTAGCTGAAGACTCCGTCTCCAACCCCAACTGCTGTGCTGCTATCCAAGTGCTCCCAAAATAATCACTAATCATAAGTGAGGTCTCCTCTTGCTTTACCTTCTATTTATAAAGTTCAACTATGCAAAACCTAATCTTTGACCTAATTAGGTCACTTTATCTTCTAATTTGTCGTTGACTTGCATGCAAAGAGCATGGTCATGCATGAAGGTGGCCCTTCTTGACCAAGTGAGGATGCCGTAGATCTTCTATGGATGGCATCAGTCCTGATCTGATTCCCTAGTTATCAGTAACCGCTCAAACCCACAGGAATCACATAGGTTAGCGGTATGGGCCTCGGGGCCTAAAAGGAAGAGGACATTACAGTCCTCCCCGCTCGAGATTGCTTGTCCTCAAGCAACTTCAAACTGGGATGCTGCAATACCTGTTCACCTTCCCAAGTGGCATCCTCTGGTGGTAGTTCTTTCCATTGAACCAAATATTCCTCGATCACCCTATTCCTGAGCTTCCTCTCTCTGGTCTGTATGATCCGTTCAGGAATCAGTATCAGCAGTCCTTCATCATCTAAAGGGGGCAATTCGGTAGATGGAGCAATGTGTTGTCCGAGGGTCTTCTTCAGGCTGGACACATGGAACACATTGTGGATTTTGCTTTCTCTGGGCAGTTCTAGCTCATATGCCACCTCTCCCACCTTCCGAACTATTTTGTATGGTCCATAGAAGCGGGGTTTTAATTTCTCTGCTCCTTTCTTCTTAAGTGACGACTGTCTGTAAGGCTGGAGCCTTAAGTAGACTAAATCCCCTACCTCAAAGCTCCGCTCAATCCTGTGTTTGTCGGCATACATCTTCTGTTGATTCTGGGCTGTCCGTAAATTCTCTTTCAATACTTTCAGGATGTCCTGACTGTCCTATATCCAATCCTTAGCCTTAGGAGCCCTGCTGTCTCCAAATGCCAAATCTGCATAGTCCAAGGCCTCATAACCATATAATTCCTTAAAAGGAGTCATCTTAATAGACATGTGATAAGTAGTGTTGTAGCAGTACTCTCCTAGGTGTAGCCATTTGATCCATGTTCTATGTTGCCCTGCTACGTAGTTCCTGAGGTAACCTTCGATCTACTTGTTGACTATTTCGGTTTGCCCGTCACTCTGGGGGTGATAGCTCGTACTAGTAGCCAGTTCGGTCCCCACCAATCTGAACAGTTCCTGCCAAAAGG
>LPNX010754751.1:238235-415368 GCA_001517045.1 Pseudotsuga menziesii
TAGTTCTCTGAGGCAGCTGCTCACGCCCCCGGTGGTCTAGAAATGCTAATAACTCCTTCGGATGAGCTCAGATGGAGCTGATAGTCACTGGGTACCGGAGTATGAAGCTGCTGGTGAGGATGATGCCTAAGTTTCGGAAGGAAACTAAGATCTGAAGGCCCAATAGCTGATTAGGGCTCTCTGGTTGAAAACCCCCTCTTACGGCTACACCGTGCCTCTACAACAATCTATACCCTGTGCTATATAACCGATGAATGAAATGAAAAACAAGTGGTGAACCAGTATGGCTTACCCGGAATAAGACTAGGACAGATGTTTCACTGTCGAAATCCTGTTAGCTGAAGACTCTGTCTCCAACCCCAACTGCTGTGCTGCTATCCAAGTGCTCCCAAAATAATCAATAATCATAAGTGAGGTCTCCTCTTGCTTTACCTTCTATTTATAAAGTTCAACTGCGCAAAACCTAATCTTTGACCTAATTAGGTCACTTTATCTTCTAATTTGCCGTTGACTTGCATGCAAAGAGCATGGTCATGCATGGAGCATGGAAAAGTTGCTCTTCCTCCGGAGGATACTATTCGGGTTTCCCTCTCACTGGCAGATTGGGCTTTGATAGGGAAATTCACCGAGCTCTAGCCCTCACCAAAAAACACTGAGAGTTGGGTACAAAGGAACTGGAGACCTCTATTCTCGAAAAATGTAGCTTCATACTCAGTTGGACGAGGATATTTCTTGTTTGATTTTGAATCCAAGGAAGACAAGGACCTAATATTGAGAAACGGTCCCTATTTCATGGGGCTGCAAGGCCTCTACCTGAACGGATGGACTCTGGACTTTGATCCCGAGGCTGACACCCCCAAAGCGGTCCCATTTTGGGTTAGGCTCCCAAACCTACCTATCCACTGTTGGAACCCCAAATTCCTCCAAGCAATTGGGAACGCCCTAGGGAAGTACATCAACATGGAAAGCCCAAAATATCAATATGCATGCGCCCGCATCTGTGTGGAGGTCGACCTTGAAGCTGGGTTACCGGAAGCCATAAAACTAACAGTGGAGAATTGGTATCATTTTCAAAAGCTTGACTATGAGCAGTTGCCATTCAAATGCAGAGGATTCCATGAATACGGGCATCTCATCCGAAATTGTCCTCAAAATCCCGAGATCTAGCAAGACAAGGAGGAAGGATGGAAAATGGTGAAAAGGACCAAAACTAAAACCAAAAGCGGAGAAGCACAAAGGAAAGGAGGGGGGAATAAAGAATCGATATTAATCCTCGTGGAAGGAATTTAAGAAACACAAAAGACCAATGAGATGAGGGATGAAACCAATGCCTCATAAGAGAAATGTTGCAATGAAGAGATCAAGGATCCAGAAGCAGTCCTATCGGAACAATATGAGAAATACTTTACCATCTTGATCCAGACAGAAGCAGAAGCAGACTCTGATAAAAGAAGGAGAAAACCAAGGGAAGTCAGAGAAGGAATCTAATATGGAAGAAGAAGAAGAGGAAGAAGGGGAGATTGAGATGGATGGCTACACCAAGAAAGAAAAAAACCAAAGGAAGGAGATCGAAAAAAGAAGTGAGGAAGTAAGCCACCTACAAGGACAAATTGCAAGGCTCCCAGTTAACTCTGGAAAAGCTGCTGAAAAATACTAGAAACACCCGTCAACAAGGGAAATTCCAGAGAGCGATGCCCTCGACTACCAAAAGTAAGTAATGAAGGTCCTCTCTTGGAACAGCAGGGATCTAGGCAGCAAAGTCAAGGAAGAAGTTATGAAATATTTAATATCTTTATCCCAACTAGACATCTTACTGATCCAAGAGACCAAGATGGAGAAAGATGCATTTCTCCAGGTTAGTGCAAAATTCTGGAAGAAAGGAGGAAGTGCCGCAATCAGCTCAAGGGGAGCCTCTAGAGGCATTGGAACCCTTTGCGACGAGCAGAAATTCGAAGTTGTTGATATCAAATATAGTTCAAACTGTATCTTCACCACACTGCTGCAGAAAGAAACTAAAATCCTGGTAAGAATTTTTAATATATATATGCTCCTAATTCTTACGGTGAAAAAAAAGTCTGTTGGAATCTCCTCCGAGATGAAAGGAGTAATCTATAGGGTAATGTCATCCTTACTGGAGATCTTAATATCACTCTAAGCCAAGATGAAAAAGAGGTGCCTTTGGTCAAAGATACCATAAGAGAACTAGTTGATGAGATCATCTTGGACAGGGATCTTTCAGATGTTATCCCTTCTAAAGGAAAATTCACTTGGAACAACAAGAGGCTAGGCCCTGGGAATATAGAAGCTAGGTTGGATCGTTTCCTGGTCCAAGACACCTTCCTCCTGCTGGGTATGAATTCTTCATCCAAAATCTTTCCTTTCAGGGGTTCTAACCACAAACCAATACTGCTTGAGATGAGGAATGACAAGAATCTAGGCCCTATTCCCTTTAGATTCAACCCACTGTGGGTCACCCACAAGGATTTCCTAGGGATTGTGGTTGATGCATGGTCATCCCTAGTCACTAGCTCACCCATTTTTGTTTGGGAAGAGAAAATAAGAAGATTGAAGAAGGCACTAAAAGCCAAGGCAAAATCGATTGATTCTCCTCAAAAGAAAGTCCAAGCAGCGATAGCGCTGGAAACCCACGAGACTGACATGGAAACTAAAAGTATTGATAATGAAGACATTGAAAAAGAATTAAAACTGCAAAGTGAGCTCCATGATGCCTATAAACAGGAAGTTGAATGGTGGAGACAGAAAGCTAGATGTCGCTAGCTCAAAGATGGAGATCGAAACTCTGGTTATTTTCATAAACAGGTCGAGGCAAGAAAGAACTTCAAAACTATACATGAAATTGATGCACATGACTCTGTTATCCAAGACTTTGAAGACATCAAAGTGGAAGCCACCAGACACTTCAACGACCTCTTCTCAACTCATCCTACCAATGCTGAAATTGAGATCATGGGGCTAGTCCCACGATCTGTCAAAAGTAAAGAAAATAACAGATTGATCCAATTGGTCATGATGGAGGAGATAAAGGAGGTCGTAGATGACATGGAATATGATAGGGCACCTGTCCCCGATGGGTATAATGTAAACTTCATCAATGCGTGCTAGGGAATTATTAAAAAATACTTATTCAAAATGGTTATCAAATCACAGATATGTGATAAAATTGGAGGTAGCACGAATTCAACATTTCTGGCACTCATACCCAAAGAGAAAGATGCCAATTCCTTTGACAGATTCCGGCCCATTTCCTTATGCAACATAGGATACAAAATTATCACTAAAATTATGGCCAGAATGTTAAAAAACATTCTACCTTATCCCTGAGAACCAAGGAGGCTTCATTAAAGGCAGGAAAAACTGGGACAATATCATATTAGTCCAACAGGCAATCCACTCAAGCCTGAAGAATGGTGAAAAATAAATGGTGGTGAAAATTGACTTAGCAAATTCTTTTGACAGATTCTGTCACTCCTTTCTCTATCAAGTCATGTTGAGATTCGGTTTTGATCCAAGCTTTATCAGATGGGTCAAGGCTTGCATTAGTAAACCTTGTATCGCCCCGCTTATCAATGGAAGGGCAGACCCCTTTTTCAAGCTTTGAGAGGACTAAGGCAAGGATTCCCACTCTCTTCTCTACTTTATGCAATCCAAGCTTTGATGCTTAGCCTTCAGCTGGAGCAAGCTAGGCGAGATCAAAAACTATCAGGCATTAGGATGGCTCGGGGAACGAAAGATATCAACCACGCGCAGTTTGTTGATGATACAATCTTGCTCGGAGACACTAGCCAGATTATAGCAAGAAGATTCAAGAATGAACTGGACCGATATTGCCAAGCCTCCAGAAGTAAGATTAATCTTAGGAAGAGCCAGATCTATAGCTGGAATATTAATCCAAGGGAGATGTCAGGAATTTCCCGTGTCCTTGATATTGAAGGAGTGACTAGTTGGGACTCCTTTAAGTACCTAGGGGTCCCAATCTTCAAGTCTAAACCCAAAAGCTTGGCTTGGAACCCGATTGTTGAAAAAATCAAAAAGAAAACTCTAGGATGGGGAGCAACCTCGCTAAATCTGGCAGGGAAGTTGGTTTTGATAAAAGTTGTCCTCAACAGTTATCTCCTTTATCAATGCTCCCTCTTGCTAGCCCCCTCCAAAATGATTGCAATCATTGAAGGCCTATTGGGATCCTTCCTCTGGCAAGGAGGGAAAAAGTTCGCTTTGATCAGCTGGAAGAAAATCAAACTATCGAGGATGGAAGGAGGATTGCAAATTAGAGACTTGAAAACTCGAAATCTGGTTATCGGAGCTAAACTGCTATGGAATATGGTCGATTCCAAGCCATCCTAGTGCAGTTATGTGATTAAGTGCAAGTATTTCTCTAGCCCGAGGCTTCGATGTCTTGACAATGAACAAGAAAATAAGCATGTCTCTCCCATCTATTCCCTTTGCAGGAAGGCGTTGGCCACGTTCAAGGAAGAGCTTCACTAGTGTTAGGATTATTAATCCTCCCTTGTTCATACTTTCTATTAGATTAATTAGCCTAACTTAGGAACCTAAATCAATTAATTGGGTCCACTTGGCCCAATTAGGACACATACACTAGTCATTGAAGTGTGGGGGACGCTACTAGAGGTTAAATGCTACTTACTGCATGTGCATGCATCAGTTAGGGCGTCTCCTAGACCAATCCCTACATTTTAGGAGCCACTAGGTGTCCCGGCACCAACCTACTTCAGTTAATTGGTGTTAGTACTAGTTAGTCTTAGTTAGCCCCCAGTTACCTTCAGTTAGTTCACAGTCAGTTAAGCTAGTGCTACCAATGGATGGATGATGCATGGTTGCATGGGGAGGAACGCTTTTCCTACCTACCTCACTCTCAGTTGCACTGAGTTAACTAGTTGTCACTGGTTGTTGATTTATTGGTCATCATGGAGTTGTCTATTTGGACTCTGATATTGATTGGGAGACCTTTAGTTAGAGATTCAGTTAGATACAGTCTTATCCACTTGGAGGATTCGAATTCATTATTCATGCATTCAAATTCTTTCCTATGTAAACTATTGTAACACCGAATATTAGTATGATGAATATACTGTAAATTCCTGAGCAATACTTGTCTATTTCATGTGTGATTTATTTTGCTTAGTTTGTATGTTCATTCTCCATTCAATTGTTGCAACATTATCAAAACTCTCTGCTTGAATATATAAATGGCATTCAAATTCTAACATGGTATCAGAGCCTTCTCAGGAAGGTTTCATGCTTATTTCTCCCCATCGAACATCAGAAGCAGCTGGGTTTCCACAGAAGTCCCCTATGAAAATTTGCTAGCTCTAGATTCATTTAGAGTAGTGGAGAGGGCGTCACGAACCCTGAAAACATGTTCATGCCAGGAGGAAAAGCATGATTCTAACAGTTCATATGTTTTAGTGTTATTTGGAGTGAAATTGACAGGTGCTACGTAGATTGAGAGAAGTATTTGTAGTCTCCTAGCCAGAGCAATAATGAGTTCTCAAACTCTTGAACCACAAATGCTCACAACTTACAATTACCTTGATTCTAGGATTGATATGCAGTTGGCCTTGCGTAAGCATGGCTACCACAAGATCATACAGGGATGGGAGGCTGAGCCTCGTCGGTCGGTAAAGAGAAACAAGTTCCTAAACCGTTGTGATGAAGCATTCAGGTACTTATGTACTTATATTTCCAGATATCTCCTATTTCATCTAGAAGGATTGAGGACTCCCAAAGAATCCTAGGAGAAGCTTGATAACTTGTTTAACAAACAAGATGAGCTTTGGGGGCAAATTCTGGAGAATGAGTTGGTATCTTTACATCCCAGCAGTTTCGAGACTATTGAGCAATACTTCTCCAAATTCAAGTCTCTAGTGCTACAATGCAGACAATGCGAGATAGAGAGGAAGCATGAGCAGAATGTCCTTTCCATACTTAGGAAACTAGGTCGTGAGTACTCTGTATATGTCTCTATGTTTCATTCCAAGTCGGAAAGCTTTCCTGATTGGAAACTTCCTTCTTTAGATTCTTTTTCTAAGTCCTTAATCAAGGAGAAAAACAAATTGATTCGAATGGGAGTCATCCAGACCTCCAAAGATCAAGCTCTCTTAGTTACTAACTCTTCCAAAGAGAAAACAAAGGGGAAATCAAAGAATAAGGAGCCAAAGGTAGCTGATTTGAATCCTAAATAAAATCAGCAAGCTTCCAAAAGGGCCTCCGGCTCTAAGAAGAAAAAATTTGGGAAAACATTATGTCCCTATTGTGAAAAAGGGTATCACCTTGAAGATCATTGGATGAGGAAGGAACTTGATAAAATGTATGCTCTTCTCAAGCAGCATAACATTCAAAGAGAAAAATAGTCTAATAATGGACACAAAATATGCCATGCTTTGAAAGCAGAACCACCTCGGTCTACAGCCTATTTGATTGATTTTGTAGCCTCCAAGTATCTCTTCTCCTCTCTCAATGTCAAAGAAGGGCCCACTATTCACATGGGAGATGATTCCCAAATCCCAACAGCAGGAAAGGGCACCATCAGAGCGAAGCATGGTGTGTTTAGAGATGTCATATATGTGCCCTCACTTGCAGCCAATTTGTTATATGTTTATCAGGTGACCCATACTAGATCACCAAAGCAAGTATTGTTTGGACCTGACTTAGTAGAGATCACCAATATCTCAACTGGGGAGATTGTAGCAAAAGGGATTGATGATCATGCCTCCAAGGCATACTATTTCTCTTACTTCATGCCATTCTCAGTTCCAGCATCATCACAGCTTCCATTCAAATTTGATGAAGGTATAAACATTTCTTCACTTCCTATTGTTGTTTCAGTTTCAAATCCTGACATTTTTTATTCAGATTCAGAAGAGGAGTCATCCCAGCATGATCTAGACATTGAGATTACAACTTAAAGGGATCTAGATCCAGATCCAGCATCTGCCTCATTCCAGCAGCCTAAATGGGCTAAGCATCTCATATAAACAGTTGGAGATGGTGTAGGGGATCCAGATGACAAAAGAAGAACGAGGTCCCAGTATCAGAAGGAGAGTGTAGCACTATCTCACAGGGATCCTCTTCTTGCTGAGAAGTGTTTTATGATGCTTGGGTCAGATCCTCAATCCTTTGGAAAGGCTTTCCATGATCCTAAATGGCAGGCAGCCATGGATGAGGAGTTTGATTCGCTACATGACAACCAGACCTGCGAACTTGTCCCCTTACCTCTAGGAAGGAAGCTGGTACAGTGAAAATGGATATACAAAACCAAAATAGCTGTTGATGGGACCAAAACCAAGTACAAGGCTCGGTTGGTGGAAAAAGGGTATTCTTAGGTCCAAGGCTTGGACTACAATGAGACATTCACTCCAGTAACTAGAATGGACTCCATCATGATGGTATTGGCCAATGCTGCTTCCAAGAGATGGGAAGTACACCACATGGATGTGAAGAGTGCCTTCCTCCATGGTGATTTGGAGGAGGATATCTATATGAAACAACCTAAGGGGTTTATTGATGATCCTTCCTTAATCTGCAAACTGAGGAAATCACAATATGGACTCAAACAAGCCCCAAGGGCATGGTACTCCAAGATGGATGCCTTCCTCATCTCTCAGAAGTTTGGAAGGTGCAAATCTGATTGCAATGTCTACATGAAGAAGAAGGAGGGGTTCTTGCTTCTTGTTGTATTGTATGTGGATGACTTGCTCATTACTAGCAGCTCTCCTGTTGGATTGAGCAACATCAAGTCTACTCTTAATAAAGCATTCATTGTGATTGAATTAGGACTGTTGAGACAGTTCATTGGTCTCCAAGTAAGTAAAAATACTTCAAGAACCATGATCTCATAGTCCAGGTATTCATCATACATGCTTAAGAGATTCCACATGGAGGATTGCAAGGCAACCCCCTGCCCTTTCTTATCAGGCATCATGCTTGAAGAAGGTGGTTCCACACCTTTGGTGGACATCACTCTCTACAGACAACTCATTGGAATCCTTATGTATCTCACTCATTCAAGACCAGACATATCCTATGTTGTGAGTGCTGCTGCTAGATATATGCAGGAGCCACATGAGCTGCATTGGAAGGAAGCAAAGAGGATCTTGCACTATGTGCAAGGTTCTATTGATTATGGGATCCACTATGTTGTTGGAGCACAGCTAGATCTCACAGGATTTACAGACTCAGACTGGGCAAGAGATGGAAATGATGGGAAATCCACCTCGGGTTTTTTATTCATGATTGGATCTGGGCCAATTTGTTGGTCCAGCAAGAAGCAAGCAGCCCTTGCACTTTCTTCAACAGAATCAAAGTATCGGGGAGCTGTGAATGCAGCTATTCAGGCAGTTTGGTTTCATGGCATCTTGACAAAGGTTGGGATTCAGACTTCACCTATAGTAGATCTTTATTATTACAACCATAGTACAATCAAGATCTCCAGTGATCATGTTCAAAAGCATAAGACAAAGCACATAGAAGTTCACATGCACTACATTCAGGAACTGGTGCATGACAGAACCATCACACTGCACTATTGTCTGACAGAGGATCAGATTGCAGATATGTTTACCAAGTCTTTTACTGAAAAGAGATTTTCCTTCCTCATGTCTCTTTTGGGCATTAAGGCTTGATTCTCAGTTCCTATCTTGAGGGGGGTTTTCCCAAGAGGTTTTCCTACCTCATTTGTATTATGTCTCTTAGATTGTATATTGGGTGACCTATGGTCTTATTACCAGGGCCCACAGTTGTCCAAGTTAGGATTCAGGGGGGTGTTAGGATTATTAATCCTCCCTTGTTCATACTTTCTATTAGATTAATTAGCCTAACTTAGGAACCTAAATCAATTAATTGGGTCCACTTGGCCCAATTGGGACACATGTACCAGTCATTGAAGTGTGGGGAACACTACTAGAGGTTAACCTCCACTTACTGCATGTGCATGCATCAGTTAGGGAGCCTCCTAGACCAATCCCTACATTTTAGGAGCCACTGGGAGTCCCGGCACCAACCTACTTCAGTTAATTGGTCTTAGTACTAGTTAGTCTTAGCTAGCCCCCAGTTACCTTCAGTTAGTTCACAGTCAGTTAAGCTAGCACTACCAATGCATGGATAATGCATAGTTTCATGGGGAGGAGTGTTTTTCCTCTCTACCTCACTCTTAGTTGCACTGAGTTAACTAGTTGTCACTGGTTGTTGAGTTATTGGTCATCAGGGAGTTGTCTATTTGGACTCTGATATTGATTGGGAGACCTTTAGTTAGAGATTCAGTTAGATATTGTCTTATCCACTTGGAGGATTCTAATTCATTACTCATGCATTCGAATTCTTTCCTATGTAAACTATTGTAAGACCGGATATTATTATGATGAATATACTATACATTCCTGAGCAATACTTGTATGTTTCCTGTGCGGTTTGTATTGCTTAGTTTGTATGTTCATTCTCCATTCAATTGCTAACATTATCAAAACTCTCTACTTGAATATCTAAATGGAATTCAAATTCTAACATGGTATCAGAACCTTCTCGGGCAGGTTTCATGCTTGTTTCTCCCCCTCGAACATCAGAAGCAGCTGGGTTTCCATAGAAGTCCCCTATAAAAATTTGCTAGTTCTGAATTCATTCAAAGGAGTGGAGAGAGCATGATGGACCCTGAAAACATGTTCATGCCGGGAGGAAAAGCATGATTCTAACAGTTCATATGTTTTAGTGTTATTTGCAGTGAAGTTGACAGGTGCTACGTAGCTTGAGAGAAGTATTTACAGTCTCCCAGCCGGAGCAATTATGAGTTCTCAAAATCCTAAACCACAGATCCTCACAACTTCCAATTACCTTGATTGGAGGATTGATATGTAGTTGGCCTTGCACAAGCATGGCTACCACAGGATCATACATGGATAAGAGGTTGAGCCTCATCAGCCGGTAGAGCGAAACAAGTTCCTAAACTGTTGTGATGAAGCATTCGGGTACTTATGTACTTATATTTCCAGAGATCTCCTCTTTCATCTAGAAGGATTGAGGACTCCCAGAGAATCCTAAGAGAAGCTTGATAGCTTGTTTAACAAACAAGATGAGCTTCGAGGACACATTCTGGAGAATGAGTTGGTATCTTTACAACCTAGCAGTTTCGAGACTATTGAGCAATTCTTCTCCAAATTCAAGTCTCTAGTGCTGCAATGTAGACAGTGCGGGATAGAGCGGAAGGATGACCAGAATCTCCTTTCCATACTCAGCAAACTAGGTCCTATGTACTATGTATATGTCTCTATGTTTCATTCCAAATGGGAAATATTTCCTAATTGGAAACTTCCTTCTTTAGATTCTTTTTCTGAGTCCTTAATCAAGGAGCAAAACAAATTGATTCGAATGGGAGTCATCCAAACCTCCAAAGATCAATCTCTCTTAGTTATTGACTCTTCCAAAGTGCAAGAAAAGGGGAAATCAAAGAAGAAGGAGCCAAAGGAAGCTGATTTGAAGCCTAAAAAAAATCAGCAAGCTTCTGAAAGGGCCTCCGGCTCTAAGAAGAAGAAATTTGGGAAAACATTATGTCCCTATTGTGAAAAAGGGTATCACCTTGAAGATCATTGTATAAGGAAGGAACTTGATGAGATGTTTGTTGTTCTCAAGCAGCATAACATTCAAAGAGAAAAATAGTCTGATAATGGACATGAAAGATGCCATGCTTTGAAAGCAGGACCACCTTGGTCTACAACCTATTTGATTGATTATGGAGACTCCAAGGATCTCTTCTCCTCTCTCAGTGTCAAAGAAGGGTCCACTATTCACATGGGAGATGATTCCCAAATCCTAGCAAAAGAAAAGGGCACCATCAAAGCAAAACATGGTGTGTTCATAGATGTCCTATACGTGCCCTCTCTTGCAGCTAATTTGTTATTTGTTTATCAGATGACCCATTCTGGCTCACCAAAGCAAGTATTGTTTGGACCTGACTCAGTAGAGATCACCAATATCTCAACTAGGGAGATTGTAATGAAATGGATTGTTGATCATGCCTCCAAGGCATACTATTTCTCTCACTTCATGCCATTCCTAGTTCCAGCATCATCACAGCTTCCATTCGAAGCTGATGAAGGTATAAACATTCCTTCACTTCCTATTGCAATTTTAGTTTCAAAACCTGACATTTTTTATTCAAATTCAAAAGAGGAGTCATCCCAGCATGATCCAAACATTGAGCTTACAACTCAAAGGGATCTAGATCCAGATTGAGCATCTACCTAATTCCAGCAGCCTAAATGGGCTAATCAGCTCATAGAAGCAGCTGGAGATGGTGTTGGGGATCCATATGACAAAAGAAGAATGAGGTCCCAGTATCAAAAGGAGAGTGTAGCACTGTCTCACACATAACCTCTTCTTCTTGAGAGGTGTTTTATGATGCTTGGGTCAGATCCTCAATCCTTCAGGGAGGCTTGCCATGATCCTAAATGGCAGGCAGCCATGGATGAGGATTTTGATTCGCTACATGACAACCAGACCTACGAACTTGTCCCCTTACCTCCAGGAAGGAAGCTGGTACAGTGAAAATGGATCTACAAAACCAAAATAGCTGTTGATGGGACCAAAACCAAGTACAAGGCTCGGTTGGTGGAAAAAGGGTATTCTTAGGTCCAAGGCTTGGACTACAATGAGAAATTCACTCCAGTAACTAGAATGGACTCCATCATGATGGTATTGGCCAATGCTGCTTCCAAGAGATAGGAAGTACACCACATGGATGTGAAGAGTGCCTTCCTCCATGGTGATTTGGAGGAGGATATCTATATGAAACAACCTGAGGGGTTTATTGATGATCCTTCCTTAATTTGCAGACTGAGGAAATCACAGTATGGACTCAAACAAGCCCCAAGGGCATGGTACTCCAAGATGGATTCCTTCCTCATCTCTCAGAAGTTTTAAAGGTGCAAATCTGATTGCAATGTCTACATGAAGAAGAAGGAGGGGTTCTTGCTTCTTGTTGTATTGTATGTGGATGACTTGCTCATTACTAGCAGCTCTCCTGCTGGATTGAGCAACATCAAGTCTGCTCTTAATAAAGCATTCGTTATGATTGAATTAGGACTGTTGAGACAGTTCATTGGTCTCCAAGTAAGTAAAAATACTTCAAGAACCATGATCTCATAGTCCAGGTATTCATCATACATGCTTAAGAGGTTCCACGTGGAGGATTGCAAGGCAACCCCCTACCCTTTCTTATCAGGCATCATGCTTGAAGAAGGTGGTTCCACACCTTTGGTGGACATCACTCTCTACAGACAACTCATTGGAATCCTTATGTATCTCACTCATTCGAGACCAAACATATCCTATGTTGTGAGTGTTGCTGCTAGATATATGCAGGAGCCACATGAGCTGCATTGGAAGGAAGCAAAGAGGATCTTGCACTATGTGCAAGGTTCTATTGATTATGGGATCCACTATGTTGTTGGAGCACAGCTGGATCTCACAGGATTTACAGACTCAGACTGGGCAAGAGATGGAAATGATGGAAAATCCACCTCGGGTTTTTTATTCATGATTGGATCTGGGCCAATTTGTTGGTCCAGTAAGAAGCAAGCAGCCCTTGCACTTTCTTCAGTAGAAGCAAAGTATCGGGGAGTTGTGAATGCAGTTATTCAGGCAGTTTGGTTGCATGGCATCTTGACAGATTTCGGGATCCATACTTCACCTACAGTATATCTTTATTGTGACAACCAGAGTACAATCAAGATCTCCAGTGATCCTATTCAGAAGCAGAGGATAAAGAACATAGAAGTTCACATGCACTACATTCAGGAACCGCTGCATGACAGAACCATCACACTGCACTACTGTCCGACAGAGGATCAAATTGTAGATATTTTTACCAAGTCTTTTACTGAAAAGAGATTTGCCTTTCTCAGGTCTCTTTTGGGCATTAAGGCTTGATTCTCAGTTCCTATCTTGAGGGGGGTTTTCCGAAGAGGTTTTCCTAACCTCATTTGTATTATGTCTCTTAGATTGTATATTGGGTGACCTATGGTCTTGTTACCAGGGCCCACATTTTTCCAAGTTAGGATTCAGGGGGGGTGTTAGGATTATTAATCCTCCCTTGTTCATACTTTCTATTATATTAATTAGCCTAACTTAGGAACCTAAATCAATTAATTGGGTCCACTTGGCCCAATTGGGACACATGTACCAGTCATTGAAGTGTGGGGAACACTACTAGAGGTTAACTGCCAATTAATGCAAGTGCATGCATCAGTTAGAGCGCCTCCTAAACCAGTCCCTACATTTTAGGAGCCACTGGGAGTCCCGGCACCAACCTACTTCAGTTAATTGGTGTTGGTACTAGTTAGTCGTAGTTAGCCCCCAGTTACTTTCAGTTAGTTCACAGTCACTTAAGCTAGCGCTGCCAATGCATGGATAATGCATGGTTGCATGGGGAGGAGCGCTTTTCCTACCTACCTCACTCTCAGTTGCACTGAGTTAACTAGTTGTCACTGGTTGTTGAGTTATTGGTCATCAGGGAGTTGTCTATTTGGACTCTGATATTGATTGGGAGACCTTTAGTTAGAGATCCAGTTAGATACATTCTTATCCACTTGGAGGATTCGAATTCATTACTCATGCATTCAAATTCTTTCCTTTGTAAACTATTGCAACACCGGATATTATTATGATGAATATACTGTAAATTCCTGAGCAATATTTGTTTGTTTCTTGTGTGGTTTCTTTTTCTTAGTTTGTATGTTTATTCTCCATTCAATTGTTGCAACATTATCAGAACTCTCTACTTGAAGATCTAAATGGCATTCAAATTCTAACAACTGGATCCATGTCAACGGTAAGATGATAAATATTTGGCAGGATGTTATTCTTGGGAAACCTCCTCCTGTTCTACCAGGATTAAAAAAATGGCTGGATCTGCTGGGTATTAATCCGTTGTGGGACATTTCAGCGTGGGAAAACGAGTCTCGAAATAGATGGGCCAGTTGGTGTCTACCCGATTGCCTTGCAAAATTCAACGATGATAAAAATCAACTGCTAAATCATTTAACAGGTATAGCACTGGTGGCCAAATGGAGAAGGGATCGGCGTGGATGGGGAAACTTCTCAGGGAGGTACACGACAGCTGAAGGATATAAGAACTTTGTTGTTGCTCCAAATGTGCCATGCAATCCGGCAATCTAGAAAAAAATTGGGATTGCAAAACTTTACCCAAAATTGATTTGTTTTCCTGGACATTGGTGCATGGTAAAATCCTCACCGACGAAAACCTGATGAAGAGAGGATTCGTTGGACCATTTCAATGCTCACTGTGTTCAGCAGCCAACAAGAATATTCAGCACCTCTTCTTAGACTTCCCCCATGCCAGCTCAGTATGGAATGAAATGATGAAACCTTGGGAGGTCGAGATTCAACTGTCGGGCAATATTCAACTGTGCTTTCTCAATTGGGATAAAATGTAAATGAAGATCTGGACCAGAAAAAAGGTTTTAGAGTTTGTTGGATGAAGATCCCAAAATTCATTTGCTGGTGCATATGGATTGAGCATAACCATAGAATATTACAGGACATAGCTCATCCTGCTTAGAAAATAGCAATCAAGGCAAACGCTTTATTGGGTGAGATTGTAAGTGTCATGAGGATTCCCAATAACAAAGCTAAGTTGACAGATAAAGAAAGTAATTGGTTGCAAAGCTTCAACTTCTCTGCTGAAGCTACTTTGGCCAAAAAACAGTTGGAAAATTGGGAGATTAGAGTTGATAAGTCTCAGTTTGAGAATTGGCTGAAAGAAAGGAAGATTTTTAAATTGTTTGTTGATGGAGCTTCCAAGGGGAATTTAGGAAGAGCGGGAGGTGGAGGGGTCGTTATTTGCCTGGAAGGAAAAAATGATATAGAGTACTATTGGAATATAGGGCAAGATTCCAATAATATGGTCGAGGCATATGGGCTTTGGCAAGGTCTCATGCAGCTGAAGGATAAAGGAGTGGGTGAAGTCATGGTATTTGGAGATTCCCGGTTAATAATCCAAGCAATGAATGGGGAAAATCATTGTAGAAACTTAAGGTTAGTCAAGTTGATTAACAGAATCAAATCCCTCTGTAAGTCATTTAGGCAGATAGAATTTTTTCATATCCTTCGTGAGCTAAATGCTATGGCGGATCATGCTGTTAATAAATCTATGGTTGTTGGTAGAAATGAATTGTATGTAAATCAGCTATTAAGTATTGATTTCCCCCCTTAGCAAGAATCTGGTTTAACTAGAGTGGTTACCAAGCTTGGAGGTAGTAGATTAAGTACTGGTTTGCTCAAATCAATTTGTAATTTTCAGGGGCTTCATTACTGAGATCTAATATATAACCTCCCTGTTTTTGTCAAAAAAAAAATTCTAACACACTTTTCTTAATAATCAAGGTACATTTACTGGT
Source organism: Pseudotsuga menziesii (assembly GCA_001517045.1). NCBI lineage: Eukaryota > Viridiplantae > Streptophyta > Pinopsida > Pinales > Pinaceae > Pseudotsuga > Pseudotsuga menziesii. Next base: position 253,679 of record LPNX010754751.1, read on the forward strand.
TTAATTAATCACGATTAATAGTTAAACCATACAAATTTCCAAAGTTTAATGTTTATCAACGATACTTCATTTTGACGACACTTCTCTTAATTGCTTATTATGATGTCTACATACAATTAACGATAGCATCATTGACTTATTCTTACACATGCCCTAACAACTGAACATCCATTATTTGAATTTGATCAATGCATAACTATCATAATCACCTGCTATAACTTATATGATCATTCGACATGTTATGTATTTGTATATCGATATTACCATACATGTGCAAAGTGTGCATGTGTGGCCAGTGTATGCACAGATCAAAAATGTACTATAAGAAAACATCATCTCTCCCAGGCATGCCTTCTAATTAATAATAATATTCATTCATGCAAGTAGAACACACATAAATATAACATAATTATTTAACATCCCTGGTTATTTTAACCGCTAACCCTTTAAGATTCATATCCTTATCTTGTATTTATATTAGTTTAATCAATCAGGCATGTGGAAGAGTACCTACTACCACTAAATCAAGATCAATGAATACCCAACCCTCAACAGTACTAACTAAGATAGCCTCTCATCCTAACCTACATCTGCATCATCCTTTTCCTTCCTCTACTAGTACAAAAGTAAATGCTAGCTATATTGACCTGACCACATAGAACATGAGAGCGATAGTGTCAGTTAACTAGCAAACCTAGCCTCTCATAGCAGGCATCTGACCATCGTCGTCACAACAACTTGGGGAGTGTGTCTCAACACAAACCTACCACGACCCCAGGTACCATAATGACATAGGGTGGGCAATACATCAATCCCTCTCAACATTAGAGGAAATTTGAGGTCTAAAATGGGCCTTCTATGGAAAATAATAAAATAATATTTATTAATTTTGGAGGAAGAAATAAAAAAAATAACATTTTTTTTGTATTTTCAACATATATTCTTATGTTTTTACTCAAATTTCGAGCGGGAGGGCTTGTTGGATGCAAAATTAAATTCTGCATCCAACGAGTACCCACACTGCATACTTTTGACGGACCCTACTACCCCAAAAACAAGAAATACCTGGAAAAACGTGATGATGATCTGCATCCAACGAGTACCCACACTACATACTTTTGAACCAAAAACAAGAAATACCTAAAAAAACGTGATGATGATGTCATCATCACGTTTTTCAGGTATTTCTTGTTTTTGGAATAGCAGGGTCCGTCAAAAGTATGTAGTTTGGGTACTCGTTGATGCGGAATTTAATTCTGCATCCAACGAGCCCTCCCGCTCGAAATTTGAGTAATAACACATGGAGATATGTTGAAAATACGAACAAAAAAGTAGTTTTTCTATGACCAATATGTCAAGTTAACCATTATGGTTGACTCATTTTATTGAAATTCTATTGGTTTTTGAATTCCAACTCACAAGAATTTATTGTTGGCTCGTTTCTTATAAGGCCAATTTTAGACATTAAATTTCCTCTAATCCATACTGGGTCTATACCCTATCAAAACCATATTGTGTTGCTATCGAGATTAGTGGAATGTGTCATCGTATCATTACTTTAGTAATTAAAGATCTCTGCAAAATATGTACTACATCACACTTCATATCACGTATCTGATTATTACATAGCCCCCATGCCTTGCGGGTTAGTACTTTGCAACATACATTCATAACAATATCTATATTTAATCAACATCGTGTCCATATTATCAACATCATTTCCTTCCATCGCATAAAATCATTAAATCGATCACATCATGGATGGGTATCCATGTACCACATCATACATATCACATTTCACCAAGAATGACAAACAAACATACATAGTCATTATGAAATAAAGGAATCTCATGATAACTACAACATAGTAACCACATAAGCATAGTAACATCATGAGAATGATAATATCATAATCAAAGTATCTGCATAAGCATAGCAACATCGTGAAAATGATAACATCATAACATCATAATTAGAGCATCTGCATAAGCATAGTAACATCATAAACATAGTAGCAGCATATAATTGGGTCTATCATGTCGGAATATAGTTTACTCAGTCTAGTTGAGTCCAACAAATAATAAGCAAATACAATGTAATAAGTTTGACTGATAAACATGCCTAGTCAAAATATGGGGCGTTACAAAGTGTAAGGTGAATATTCCTTAACCAAATTTTGATTTAAAAGTGCAATGCAAAGTGGTATATACATTGTATATAACATGACAAAAATACACCAATACTAATAATAACAGAAGAAAATAAAGAGAAAAAAGATACATACATACAAACTTATGGATGAAGTTTTTTAATTGAGCAAGGTGATCATTACATAAGAAAGATTGTGTACAAAAGATAAATCTTAAATGTAATGTATAACCGATGAATTCCATATATTATACGTCGAATCATAAAAAGTAAGATGGTGAGATCAGAATATGATGTCTCTTCTACTTCATGCTTAAGCTACAATCAATATTGATATTAATACCATGGTGTGAGGCAATTCATAATTGTTATTTCCACACTGAAGGATGCTCCTCCACTTTTATTTTCAGATATAGTACTAGTGCAACTAGCAACATATGGCTTTGAAGCAAAGTCCCTTTTATGATTGAGATTGTGATTATTTAAACTCTAATTTTTGTGATATGTACCTGAAAGGTGATTCAACTCTATTGTTGCTCACATAATCCTTTGGAATGAAAATGTCAATAACAACATCCATGCTATACTTTCATGATCCTTCCTGTGGTCATCAGATCTGCTCCAACAAAAGTTATAAGTTTCTGGCAGCACACAGAATGGTTTCATCAGATCTGCCCTCAATTGATCCCACATGCTAAATTCAAATGCTTATGTTCTGTCCAAGAATTTGTGAAAATGACAAATTGCCAGTAAGAATATACTTCAATTCAGAGGTATGGAAAGGATCACCCAGGTGTTTAATTCATGTGTGTATGAGATTTGGTGATTACCGAAAGGCCAAAAGGATGATGTCTCTTCTTTCAGCTTGAACTCAAGTCTTGCAATATTGCCATAGTTCTTTTTTAATCTTAGACGTTCTCAGTTTGTACAGGTTTTTAATAATAGCCCAAATGAGACAGCGTATTTCTGCATGCTATTGAATAGAAAGAATGTCACCAATTTTATTATATCCTTTTGTTGGATGCATACTTCAGTGTTGTTGTCTTTCATAGTATGACTATTGCTCAGTGGAACAACAGGGGCTATCATAATTAACCATAGCATTAGGCATTTGCTCAATTGTTGCAAGCACCTTATGATTATGTACAGACTATTATCGAGAAACGATTTCCTACATCTAGATTGGTTATCTGTAAACAGTTGCACCTCCTCAGGCTGGAGAGGTTCGCATAAAGATATTGTATGTGGCTCTCTGCCACACAGATGCCTATACTTTGAGTGGAAAGGATCTAGAGGGTCTTTTTCCATACATTATTGGGCATGAGGTTGCTGGGATTGTTGAAAGTGTTGGTGAAGGTGTTACTGAGGTTCAACCTAGGGATCATGTAATCCCCTGTTACCAAGCAGAATGCAGAGAATGCAAGTTCTGCAAGTCCGGAAAGACAAATCTTTGTGGCAAGGTTCGATCTGCTACTGGCGTTGGTCTTATGCTAAGTGACATGAAGAGCCGGTTTTCAATAAAAGGGAAGTTGATCTATCATTTCACGGGAACTTCAACATTTAGTCAATACACTGTGGTACATGATGTCAGTGTTGCCAAGGTGAACCAACAAGCTCCATTGGAGAAGATATGCTTACTTGGTTGTGGTGTTCCTACAGGTATGGGCGCTGTTTGGAATACAGCAAAAGTAGAGGCTGGATCCATTGTTGCAATTTTTGGTCTTAGGACAGTTGGTCTTGCGATTGCAAAGGGTGCCAAAGCAGCTGGTGCTTCACGTATAATTGGCGTTGACATTGATCCCAAATAAATTTGCAATTGCAAAGAACTTTGGAGTCACAGAGTTTGTGAATCCCAAAGATTCTGACGAACCTATACAGCAGGTGATCGTTGATATCACTGATGGGGGTGTTGACTACAGCTTTAAGTGTGTTGGAAACGTCAGTTTAATGCGAGTTGCTCTCGAGTGTTGTCATAAGGGTTGGGGGACATCTGTCATTGTCAGTGTTGCAGCTTCTGGACAAGAGATATCTACCAGGCCATTTCAGTTGGCTACAGGACGTGTGTGGAAGGGTACTGCTTTTGGTGGTTTCAAAAGCCATTCTCAAGTGCCATGGTTGGTTGAGAAGTATATGAAAAAGGAAATCAAAGTGGACGAGTACATTATACATAATATGACTCTAGACCAAATAAATGAAGCATTCCATCTTATGCATGGTGCCTACGCGTTGTACTGAAGATGCATTCCATCTTTGTTTGGATGAAGAGGAGCATGCCTCCAAAAAGTCGTGACTCGACCTTAGCTGGTGTAAGGCGCCTAAAGTTGGGTTACCAACTCCAGATCTTGTTCTATACTTGGACATAACTCCAGAGATAGAAGCAGAACGTGGAGACTATGGAGAAGAGCGATATGAACAGCTGGACTTTCAGAAGAAAGTATCTAGCAAATATAAGGCCTTGCATGATCCAACTTGGCAGATTGTGGATGCATCAATGCCAATAGATGATATACACAAAATCTTGAAGGGGTCATTGTCTATGATTATGAACTAAAGATTGGTTGGAGTATATTTAGGTACAGATGATGACTCTTCCTCAAAGAGCTCATCAATACTCATCCATGAATGCAAGTGGCATTTCATTTAAGTGTTTTAGTCATAGTAGAAGTATAATCCTATTAAATAGAGACATGGGTCATTTTCTTGTTTGATTAGCCAAACTTGGCAAAAACTTATTAGACTATATCCAAAAAATGCTAAAGAGGTTAGCTTTGCTATCTTATATATATATTTCATTGTAAAAATATTATGGGGGAGGAAGGAGGAGGTAACAGCCAAGGGCTGAGATTGTATTGGCAGTAATTTGAACATTCTGATGTTGGAGTGGCAGGAGCATGTATACACTCTGTTTTTGTTAGCTGCTTTGAAATGATTATGTTCATATGAGCTACCTTTCTGTTTCAATAATTGAATTTCATGTGTTGTGATTTATCTTGTATGGTCAATTAAAATCCATTGCTAGATTCTCACGATTAATGTGAAGTTATCCTTGAGTACTATATGCAGAACATGGTTCATGTTTTTCATAAATTCATACTCATAGCTTTGTCTTATCAATCTTGATTGTGATATATATATTGTTGTTCAGCATTGGCTTTCAAACCTAGCATGATCTCTATTATACCTCCAGCACTCTATCAACTCAGTTCTCATTAAACCAAAATTTAAAATTTCTCTAAGCTTGACCCCAGCAGTCAGGGTTCAACTTTAGTGATAACACTTCCCAATACCAAGAACCAAATGATGAGGAATTTGAGTTTGAGGGCAAGGAGAACTAAGATCATAATTGAGACCAAGTGATAAAGAGAAAAATATGCAAAGAATGAAGAGGCATTTGAAGAATCAGGTTTTTTGAAGATGCATGATAAAAATGCCCATTTCTTCAATGGTTGAGACCACAAGATAATATGCAATCTAGGAGGGAGAGGCCAGTAGGCATGGTTGGGATTAGTAACTAGAATTTGTGGGTGGATGAATGATGACTTCTCAACATGACAACAAAAAATAGTTGATGAAGGCATTATTTTTCTCTCCTTGGGCTTTTTTTGAATCCAAATTAACCCTCATGTTTTTCCTACAATTCTCAAAACGCATTTGAGAAAGGAAAAAGGAAACCTTAAGATAGTTTTTTATCTGTGGAAACCCAATTCAACCTTGATGTTTTTCCCCCAAATTCACATAAACTTGGTTGAGAAAGAAAAAAGTGAAATCCTACTTTTCTTCTTAAAATGCATACAAATCAAACTGAAAAGTAAGAAATTAAACAAATTTGAATACATGAAAACTCCTCAAACATCGGCAACAATTGGGATTTGCGAAGCAATATCGTTGCATTAGGAGAGACATTTGGAGGCATGCTCCTCTTCATCCAAACAAAGATCTTCAAGAACCCTGTAAATGTGTCCACACCATCAATGCCTCCCTATTGTTGTAGGTCCTATTGAACAAAACCAAGGGCTCCGTCAATAGATAAAGGAAGATCTAGCCCCCTAGGAGACCAAGAAAGAGGGAAAACAAGTGCAAGTTGGGGAGGATGACAACGAGGATCACTGAAAACATAAGTATGTAATTCACACAAAAGTATGCCAATTCTTGTGGATCATGGCAATCACATTTACTATGGATGAAGACTTTGTCGTGGAGTTACTATCTACACCTATGGCACTGGGTTCATATTGGCATGTTTCATTGGGCTTATATGAACATGATTCATAGGAGAACAAAGGATTATGAAAGTCAAATACTTGCATAAGGAGGACAAACCATAGACAAACGACATAATGATGTGGCAACATACTAAAGGGTACAACGAATCTATGAATAGTGACACAAAACCAAATCTCAAAGAAAATTATCCACCTACTTGACCAACCATCCAACAAAAGGAAGATGGGAAGACAAATCTGAGACAATGACATGGATGGATCTATGGATATTGTTGCAAAACTAAATCTCATAGAGACACCTATTGATGTGATAAATATAATTATATTTATCCACAAACTTGGCTAACCCTCAATCAACCACACAAGCTTCAGCTTTAAAATCTTGAAAAAAAAATATAGATTTGAATATCAGTGAGTGATCCTGGTAACACAATCTTGGTGAAGATATGGATTGCCTTCAACCATGCCCATTACAATTTAAAAATTTAAAGACAACAAATCTTGATCAAAGTTTGCATTTCTCTACTGAAACTCCTATTTTGCAATGAAACTCTATCTTGCTTTGGGCTATCAATTGAAAATGATTTTGTCCACCATGAGGACCTCTCCCACACAATTTTCTTACAAGATGAAACTTCTCTAGAAGACAAGATGCAATCTAATGATGACAACAAATATCATCTGCAATAACAGCCACTAAGGATGTGCAATTAATGCAGATTAGATTCCATTTAAATATTTTTTATCTACAAATTTTGTGACATCAATAACTTGAAGGATTGACTTACAAATCATTTTATTTTAAATTTTGTAAAACTATTTATTTGTTCTTTAAAAATATTTAATAATGATAGATAATTATTAATCTTTGATGACTTTAATTTTTTTTAATTCTTGAAAACAAGAAATTTGCTTTCTGGTTTTGTTATGCAAGGCTGCCATAGATCAAAACCCACTGTTCATGGGAGGCAGCATCTAAATCCAGCCATTCTAAGGGTTGGTGCTTTGACAGCTTAAATGCCCATGGGCTGTGGTTTCTGAGACCAAAGGCTGGCCCAACAAGTCAAAGGGCATTTGCTGCAACCAAAAAAATGCTTTATTTTATTTTTAAAATATTACAAAATTAATAAAAATGAAATATAATATTTTTAAGAAAAAAATGTTGAGTAAAATGATAAGTTATTTTACCAAGTATTAAGAATTGGTTCCATTTCACTTTGAAGATTACAAGAGTTCATTTAGCAATATTGGTTTTTTATTTTACACTAATTAGAAGAGGTATTTAGAATATTCTAAATTAAGGTTAATCACCACTTTATAAGGTCTTAATTTTCTCTCATCTTTTAATTTTTCCTAAAATGCTTTACATTATTCAACATCCAACATTTTTTACTAAAAATATAATCATCCAACATCCAACATTTTATACTAAAATATTTTACCTAGTCTACCACCCAACTAGACCAAAATGGTTTTTCAAACTCTCAACAAGCAAATTCTAAAGAAAAATTTTCAAAATACCTTTTCTAAGTCTTTCATCTTATAAAAATAAGTTGAAATGAATAACTAATTTGATTCACTCTGCAGGTTCTCTACATTATATCCATTTTTCATCTTTTACATGGAGTGCCTTTTCCAAGTCTTTCATCTTATAAAAGTAAGTTGAAATGAATAACTAATTTGATTCACTGTACAGGTTCTCTACATTATATCCATCTTTCATCTTTTACCTGGAGTGCCATTTTCTATGTCTTTCATCTTATAAAAGTAAGTTGAAATGAATAACTAATTTGATTAACTGTACAAGTTCTGTACATTATATCCATCTTTCATCTTTTACCTGGAGTGCCATTTCCTAAGTCTTCCATGTTATAAAATTAAGTTAGAATGAATAACTAATTTGATTCACTTTGCAGGTTCTCTACATTTATTCATCTTTCATCTTGCAATTTGGAATGAATAACTAATTTGATTCACTGTGCAGGTTCTCTACATTATATCCATCTTTCATCTTTTACATGGAGTGCATTCAATTTTCCGAGTGGAATTAATTTTCTGATTGGCTATTTTGAGTTCATAAATTAGTGGTAGTAGCTTAGAATCACTCATTAATGTGTTTCCACTCTGCGGGTCCTCTCGACTATCCATCTTTCACGTGGATAGCAATTAATTTTCTATTTTGGCTAAGCTCAGAAATTAATGATGGCTGCCTTAGAATCGCTCATTAATTGCGGCTCAAGAGCCTTCTTTCAGGGCATTATTAGATTTGTATCAATTACAAATAATATGCATAAACCTTCAACTAGCCCATTACAAACAATATGTATGGATTTTCTACTAACCCATTAAAAACGTCCATTATTCAAGTATCCGCATAATTATTCAAGTCAGAACAAACATCGGTATAATTATTTAAGTTAGAAGTAACGTCGGTAGCTAAAACAATTTACTAACAGGATGCTCATCTAATCTATAGTTGAGCTGCAGCAGAAGACAGCTAGAGTGACTGCGACCCTATCCAACCAAATAGTAACGGTGGAATTGTATGAAACAAGTCACATTTAAAAATAAGGGTCAACGTAATTGCTTTTATATTGAAACAATTACAAAACTGTTCAATGTCCGCAATGCTTACAAAATTTCTCTCTGGATGTAGTCACACCAGGCAGCTCAATGAAAATTTTTCAGCCAACATAGAAAATAAATTATTCACTTATGCAATCACGGAAAAATAGAATGCACTATTCAACTGCTAATTGGAAAGAAAAGAGCACCGCGTAGCAGAAGACAGTTGAACAAATTCTCGTGTGACTTAAACTTGCCACGTCGCCCCAAAACTTGCTCTTTTTTTCTGATAGAATCCTCGCAACTCAAGAAGCCTTTTAAAAGTCCATACCACCCATGGGTGGCATGCCCCCCATAGCTGGGCTTGGTTTGTCATCCTTTGGGAGTTCGACAACCACTGCCTCTGTTGTGGTCAGCAATGAAGACACACTGCAGAAAAAGCAAAGGTTGGAATGCATTCTTTAGGAAAACCCAAAATCAGTGATAGCGGTCTAACGAAAATATCATTCAAAGGCAAAAATATCACCTTGCTGCATCGACCAATGCAGTCCTGATAACTTTCAAAGGATCAATGATGCCAGCCTTTACCATGTCCACATATTCACCTAAGGTAGGCAAGAAAGAAAATGGTTCACAAACTAAGAATAACAAAGACCAATAAATCATGAATTTAGTGAACGCCTGGAAATTATCTAAATAAATGGCAAAAGCAAATATTTAAGTGCACCTTTAGCAGCATCATAGCCATAATCAAAATTTTCCTGTTCAAGTAATTTGCCCACTACGACAGCGCCCTCTACACCAGCATTGCTAGCAATAGTATGCACAGGTGTCTTCAAAAGTTGAGAAATGATAAGAGTCAGAAAACATTCACTGAAGCCCAATTCCCAGTGCCTGACTGGGAAAACCTAACAAAATAAAAATACCAAGTGAGGTTTATATACCTTCAATGCATTCTGGATTATTTGGACTCCAATCTTCTGGTCAAAGTTTGCTGATTGTAGTTTGTCAAGCTCCCTTGCCGCATAGAGAAGAGCAACACCACCACCTGGAGGGGTTCTTGCAGTAAGCAAAGACAGAAAAACGCCAAAAATCAATGCGAATAAAAAACACTAGAGCTCCCCGAGTCCAAGGATGACCCAGATTTGTTCACCTGGTAAAATGCCCTCCTCTACTGCTGCCTTGGTAGCATTCAAGGCATCAGTGACTCGATCTTTCTTCTCCCCTACTTCAAGCTCACTGGCTCCACCAATCTGTGAAATAAATGGCAATTAGAAAAAATTTAACAAGCAAACACCAACTTTATCGTTTGTTAAACATTATATGTGTCCCAAGTATTGGAGGTGAGAGTCCACCTTGAGAACAGCAACTCCTCCTGATAGTCTTGCCAACCTCTCTTGAAGCTTTTCCTTGTCATAGTCTGAAGTACTTGCTTCAATACTAGATCGGATCTGTCACCAAAATTATTTCAGACTAGTCAAGGTTCCCCTCATATATCACAAAGCAAGTATATTTGTTATTAGGCATAACAATTTTATCAAGAACAAAAACATATATAGCCTGACAAAACTGTTCTTTCAAACTCTCCAAACACACCTGCTCACATCTTTCTTCAAGACCCTTTTTGTCACCGCCCCCATCAAGAATGATTGAATCATCCTTTGAGACTGTCACCTGTTCAAAATTAACAATACTTCTTATTTCCAAACGAAAAATGTGAATGAAATTGTGGCAATAACAATAACGCAGGACATAGATATTATACATGGCGACAAGAAACCAGTGCATAATGTAACAGATCTTGTATATCTACAAACCTTCTTTGCAGATCCCAGCATCTCAATTTGGACTTTCTCAAGCTTTAGACCAAGATCTTCTGTTATCACCTGCATAGAGGTCCTGCCTATCATGATTCTTTGAACAAATTCACCAAATAAAATCAACTTTCTAAATATTTAGTCTGCAACATGCCATTTGCATCCTCGTCAAAATTAAAAATCGACAATCCAAGGCTCAAAGGAGAAGAGAGAGAGTGGAGATATAAAACCCAACCTGACCCCCAGTGAGTGCAGCAAGATCCTGCAAGTTATTTTTCCTATTATCTCCAAAGCCAGGGGCCTTAACAGCGCAGACCTGTCTCCACAGTAAAATTAGAACATTTAAATCTCCAAACTAAAAATTTGTAATTGAAAATTAAAACGATGTTTATTTGACAAAATTCAAAAACATTCATTAACACAAACAAAATCAGAAATTACATCTACAGAAACCACTTCTCACCTTCACCCCAGCACGAAGCTTGTTTAAAATCAAAGTTGCCAAGGCTTCACTCTCTACATCCTCTGCAACTATTAAAAGGGACTTTTGCCTCTGTTAAAAAAGGTAAAAGATGCTAGGTCATTCTCTAACAGCTGTAATAGAAAGCAACTACCAAATAAATTGATAGAGGTTTGGAAAACCTAAAAGCCCTACATCAACCGACTTAAATACAACGGACTGCAAGAACTTGCAATAACTGCTTACCTCCACTGCTAGTTCCATAACTCGAACCACTGCTTGCAAGCCAGATATTTTCTTTTCATGTATCAAAATGAGAGGATTTTCCAATTCCTGTCCAGTTTAATAACAGAGAAAATCAAACTACGAAAATCATACAACACTAGAAATGTTAACGTAATAATATAACAATAGTATTTAGCAACAATGTAAACTGCTGCAAGCATAATATATTTTTAATTAAAAAATATTTAAATATTGGTATAACAGTTCAAAAAAAAAAACAGTATTCTCCCCTCACCAAATCATTTTGAGGGTACAGTAAAAGTGGGGTAGTATTATAAAACTGTCTCTGCTAAGGACCATAACACACATCTACATAGAGGTTCACTTCGATTGTATGTGCCCCAAATGTTACAACGCATTTCACATGCCATTACCTGTAAAGTTAAACATAGCTGGTAAAAGATTGCCATAGATGCAAACGTCCACTAATGGCCAAAGATAGTCAATATGACTGCAAACACTGAAAGTACAGTGACCAGATTGAGTAAACATTGGCAGTGCTTAACCAGTGCGGCAGGGGGGGCCAGGGTTTTCTTCACCCCGGCATAATTGAAACTACCTTCTCTTGGGGACTCGGCACGGAAACAAACAACATAGCCAAAGCCTTAGCCCTTTGGCAAGGACTTGTGATTGCCAAGAACAAGGGAATTACAAAGCTCACAGTGCTGGGAGATTCGAGGATAGTTATCCAAGCAATTGTCGAATGAACTCTACCAAATCATCCGCACCTCAGACATCTATTAACCAAGATCCAGTCCTTAGTGCACTCTTTCCACAAAGTCAATTTTTTTCATGTGCTTAGAATACACAGCAAGGAGGCGGACTTAGCAGCAAACTTAGGCTCCATGCTAAGCCCTGGCTCCCTCCAGATCAATGGGTCCCATGAGTTCTGCCCCCTACCATAGGACCAGGGCTGAAGTAAAGCGACGTGGACATGAGAATGACACGTGAGGAGGACAAGCGTCGTCGTTTGGGAGCTCATGGCAGGTTTGGACGCGTGGTGTTCATGTGCCATCGCGTGGGAGATCATGGCAGCGCAGGAAGCATTTAAATTCATGTACGAGGGAGCGAATCATGCATGCAAACAGGAGGTAAGCAGTCTCGTCAATCTGCCGTGAGCTGGGAAAGGTGATGTGTGAATTAATGAACAGTGTGATGATCCCTGGTGGTCTGGTGTTTTCATGCGTGAGGAGCAGAGATATAAACGCCAGGAAGATGAAGGGAAGAGGAACAGTGGTCTGGCTGGTCTGCATGCGAATTGAGGTTGTTTTCAGAGCAAGGTGTGGGAAAAAGCTAAGAGTGGTGGCGCCGAAGAAGGTCAGAATTGTGGTAGCAGTTATGGCTTCCTCCAAATCGTTGGGATCATCCATGCCGGCTCTGGTTGATTACAATGTTAAAGAGGAAGTGGAGAAGCTCAAAGGGAAGGAGGTCAGAAGTGTGGTAGCAGTTATGGCTTCCTCCAAATCATTGGGATCATCCATGCCGGCTCTGGTTGATTACGATGTTAAAGAAAAAGTGGAGAAGCTCAAAGGCACGGTGGAAGTAATCGATTCTGAAGGAGGCAGAAGGCTGGGAAATGTGGAAGGAGACCTGGCATTCCTGTGAAAGGAATTCAAACGCACTATCAGAAAGTCTGAATCTGCAATTATCAAGTTTTAGGCAAATTTGGAGGTGAAGGTTGATAAGCTCGAGCTGAGGGTGGTCAAATTGGAATGCGCAAGCAAATCAGGTTCGTCGTCCTGTCCCTATGGGGATTCCACATAGCCTGTGGATTTTGCACTGTTTTGTCTCCTGCTGGTTGTGGAATGATTTCCAGTCTGTTCTTTTCTGAAGTATAATATGTATGTCTTCCTGTCAGTTTACTGTTAGTTCTAAAAGGTTTCGATGGACTCTGTTAGTGTTCTGATATCCCGAACTTATGTTATCTTCAGTTATTTACTGTGTTAGTTTGTTCCTCTTGTAAGGGAGTTTTGGACCTGCTTTGCCGCTTCCATAAGGGCGTTTTGTAAGCTGAACCCTGTTTCTGTGGTTATACCACCCCCTTTATATAATATAACCATTTCTGTCTAAAAAAACATTGGCAGTGCTTAAAAAATCTCAAATAGAAGTAGAGAAAGCAAACACAATAAACTAAAGCACACACCACAAGAAATATAGAAATAGCAAACCAGATGAGATAAAGCACGCTTTACAAGAAAATAGAGAAAGAAAACAAGAGATGAACTACATCAAGCTTTACAAGAAATATAGTGGAGCACAAGATAGCCCAAACGGGTAAGTACTAAGAACTTAAGAGGGGTGGCAAGCAAAAGGAGGGTGACAAGACAGACGTCTAGAAAAGTAATAGCCGACAAAGATGAACTCAGTACAGAATCACTCAGCAGCTTTCCAAGGCCAGAAATCCTAATTGCCTAACTATAGTGGAGCCTGATTGATGTTTAATTTCATTCGATTTATTGTACCACGTATCCAAGCAACTATGTAGGAGATAGCTTTGAGGGTTAGCTTAAGTGGTCTTGAGCCAGATGCGAGATAGGTTAGCTCAAGTGGAGGCATCTATATTGATACAAAGACTTTGTTCAAACATTCATAACAGATTCCTCTGCACTATTGTCGGTCATCTTCAGAAGGCTTAACCATGAGGAAAAACACAACCCGAAGCCCACAAGAAACAGAACCAAAAATAGCTAAGAAAAAGAACAAGACACAACAATATGAATATCAATTTAGTATGAAACTTTTGTACTTACACATTTCTGAGTCTTTTGATTTGTAATGAAATATGGAGAAATATAACCCCTGTCAAGCTTCATTCCCTCCACCACATCTAACTCGTTATATAATGTTTTCCCATCCTGCATAAGAATAATAAAAAAGGAATCAACAAATTTTATTGATTACATATGTTAAACTTAAAACAAGAATAATTCTGCATGCAGATAAAATCAGCTCACCGCAACAGTTATGACTCCCTCTTTCCCAACTTTTTCCATTGCCTTGGCAATTAATTCACCTATCTCCCTTTCACCATTTGCTGAGATAGTCCCTACCTGCTTCCAAACAGCATTTTATACTGAGCATTGAATTTATCAGAGTTTCTTTCAAGCCACAGATGATTACAACTAAACAAAGATCACAAGGAACTCATAATCCCTAGTATGAGCCACAAGGATAGAAGAAGATGCAAATTTAATAGAATTCGGAAGTAGTTCCTGATATCCATTATGTTTGAGAAAAAGGTCAGCACAAAATGCATACAGCCACGGGAGAGGAAAGACTCAAGTGGATGTTACTGTAAAACAACATAAAAAACACCTAGGTGACAACTCAGCAGCCTCAAAGCAATATCTAATGCTTGTCCACTCAAACAAAGGGCTGTCACAAAGAAAAAACGGTGGACAATGTACAGCACTATAAAAAAAAACTAGGAAGATTGTAGGCCGAAATCTATCATTTACAAACCTGAGCAATTTCCTCGGATGTGCTTATCATTCGTGCCCTGCTTTTCAAATGAGTCACCACAGAATCAACTGCCATGCTGATACCACGCCTTAAGTCCATTGCATTCATACCAGCTGCTACCGATTTACAGCCCTCTGTAAATATTGCCCGAGTGAGTATAGTTGCACACGTTGTACCTGCCACAAAAAAATACGGTTTAGTGATAGAAAGCATTACCTACCCATTGATATGGGGGTAACTCAAATGAATGGACTCATATAAGACCTCCCATTGCACGGCATCTTAGACAAAGAAAGAGCTTTAAGTTTCTGTAAGCAGTATTTCCCACAAAACTGTTTAACAAAACCACAAGAGACCATATCATTCTTTTCCAAATTGTACAAAGCGTACTCATCAATTAAGACAAAAAGAAAGGCAATATTACCATCTCCAGCAACATCATTAGTTGCATTGGCTACTTGCTTAACGAGACTTGCACCCACATTCTTTACTCTGTCCTTGAACTCAATACTTTTTGCTACAGTGACACCATCCTTCGTGACCTTTGGAGCCCCAAAACTTTGCTCAATAATAACATTGCGACCCTGTGAGGAATAAGAAAAAATAAGTAGACAAGCTTAAAAATCTAGAATTGTATGATGTAGAATGCACTACCAGCATTGTTAGTTGATGTGGCAATAAACACAGAGACACAAGCAAACACAATTCTTAAATATTCAAACTGCGCAAGGGAAGTATATGAAAATAAAAGCTTGCCGCTTTAAGCAACAAATAAAGGTATACCTTTGGTCCCATTGTCACCTTCACTGCATCTGCAAGTTGTTCAATACCTTGTAACATTGCTGAGCGTGCATCAACTCCAAAACGGATCTCTTTTGCAGCATAATTTCTGCTCCAACCGAATCTGCCGGCATTCTAAAATATTACAAATAACCAATGCTATTAGATTGCAATAATTAACATTCATGTCATTTTCTATTGCAAACAATAATTCCTTGTTATGATCGACCTATACAGAGTCATGGTCGTGTTAGACAGGATCTCACCATATCAAGAGGCAAGGAGGCATTATTCTACGACTTACAATTCATATAATCCATAAGCAAGCCAAACTCAAGGGTGAGTTTGTAACCTTGTTTTTAGATGGTTGTTTATTTGAGTAAGTTATCACCATAAGTCCATGTTAAACCTAGATTTATTAAACACCAAAAGAGAACAAACACCCTGATAATATGAGACAAGATCTCACGATATCAAAAACAAAAAACAATCTACTACAAACAATTACTTACAATTAAACAATTAATTACCATTCATATAATCCATGGAAATCCAAACTCAAGGATGAGTTTGTTCTTAGAAGGCTAGTAATTGGAGTAAGTTATAACCTTATGATAATTGGAAGAATAGAATAATGAACCAAATAATATAACAAGCACCCTGCCTTGTGTCCATCCTGGAGCAACACTGGTATTATTAAAGCTCCTACGAAATAAAGTTGTTGTGTAGTGTATAATCATCGGTATCAAGGCCCATATCAAACTAAGTTTTTCAGTCAAGATTAAGATGAATCAATTACCCTCTTTCTTGTGTCTAATTCAGGTTGAGGGTGTTAGCCGAACAGTTGCATGTTCAAATAGACTAGAGCTCAGGTAGTTTTTACTATTTAGAACTAGTTCAAATGTCTCTATGTTCTTTAAAGATCATTATGTAACTACATAGCTACAATGTCAACTATTCCAATGTATGTTTTAATCATTTGATACTGAGTGAAAAAAATATGGTTGCTCTCTTGTTTCTCAAGGCGTGCCAAATCTTTCACGATGGTATCAATTCCATTGGGAAGCTGACCTCAGCTGGAATGAGAGTCTAGGATACATAGCACCAAAGCAGTAAACTAAACTAAACGTTACTCGTTTGTGTCACCATTTCTACCTTAAGCAACCATATATCAACAATGGAGAGGTGTTTTCAAAATAATACACAAAAATTAGGAGTGGAGAAGGATCAAGGATACCTAAACTAAGATTCAAAGAGATCTTCAGATACTTTAGCTAGATAGTTTTGTGCTACGAGGCCAGAATCCGTTTTGGTTATTCTCAATTATGATCTAAATGATTTATAGTTTCTTCATCTCACAAATTCAACTGTCGCCACAACAATGGCGACTAGAAAACAAACCTGTTTCACCACTCAATGGTATGTTATCAACAAAGACACCATACTTCACAGGATCAAATCCGATCAAGTCCCTTAGTTCCGAGGAAGAGGGTGGGTGCGATCCCACACGTTTTCCTTGGACAAAACATGTCAAAGTAGTATATATGTGAGTGTTTTTTGAAGGACATGGGTGACTAGCATATGCATTTAAATATGTATGCCTAACCCATTTTTTAAATTACAATTATTTTTGCATATATATTTAAATTTTAATTATTTTTACAGATGATGAAGGATGTCAAGGCTGCTGCAGTCTGTTTTAGCAGGCACGCTCCCAGGGCAATTCAGAATGAAATCTAGGAGGCTAAGAATTGAATTAAATAGAAAAAAGAGGTTGTGGATGATGAGGAAATACACCAAGACATGAAGTTATGGATTCCTGACATGAGGAACTCCCGCACCAGAGATACAACATATTTTCACAGGGTTTTATTCTACTGGCACACAAAATGCCAAGATCTTTACTAGGCAAAGTTTTACTGGATCACAAGAAGGAAAGGAAGGAAATTCTCCTACAGGTTGATGAGCTCCAGGACCAGCTGAGGTTGTTGTCGAAAGAATTTAGGGATCAGATGAAGTAGGATGGCAACCAAAGTCAACTTGATAGCCAAAGCCACCACAGGTTTTGTGTTTGCAGAGGAAGTTGTTGAGGATGAGCATCCACCACCTACCTCAACCCAAGAGGCGCCCCTTTAAATCTGTTTCTAATGACGAGGAACATTCTCCTTAGATTTGAACAGGCTCTGTTTCATTTTGGTTACTGCTATTATCATAGTTATGTTTTGAAATGATGTCTTAAAGACTGCTACAGTACTCAGAATAGACATAGGTTAGCTAAGCAGGGAATCATCAAAAGCTCTGGTTATAGAGTTTTGAAAGTCTATTTTAATAAACTCATGTTTTGCTTCTGTTCGGGTTTCCCGAGTTGCCGACCAGTACGAGCTACTCGGTATTTTTCTTTTATTAATCCAAATTGCTAGCTTAAAAAAAACAATAATGGTACAAAATCTTAGAATTTTTATGTTTTATACTCTGCTCCCCGCATTTTTGTGTGAACTTGTCGTATATTGAAAGCAATAATATGGTTCCTTGAGTTGATGTCATCATATGATAAGCTATATTTTGTTGAGGATAAAATGTTTTTGAGCGCCAAGACGATCAAAAAAACTTGACGTGCAATCCACAAGGTTTATTAAATAGTATGAGGGTGCAAATATATTCGGGTTTGCACCTTGAGTTTTTACTCTCACACACAATTCACGCACACAAGGTATTAAAAATCCCCCCCACCCAAGATGTATAGCGCCAACACCCCAATTTTTAGTCTAACTAACCACGGGCAAGTTCTTTAGTTTGCCCATTTCTCAAAATGGTATGGTAAAGTAGCTAGTACTTCCCAAAGCCCTCGGGATTGAGTTGGGGTGTTGGATTCTGGAATATCAATCCACACTCCAAATAAGATTGCCCATCATCAAATAGACATGTAGTTCAACGATAGTCTTAGGTCCAATTCCTAGTCTACCCAAGTTTTAGCATGGTACTAATCAAGGGTAAATCCTAGGTTCGATTCTAGATTGTCCTAGTTTTAACATGGTATCAAGTCCACAATTTGATTCCAAGCCCAGTCAAGCCTAAGTGAGTATGTGGAAATAACGGTTAAGCCTAAGTGGGCATATGTGGAAATAATTGGTTATGTAGAACCTCTCTTGAGAGAGAGAGAGTGTTAAAAAATAATGGTTAAGCCTAAGCGAGCATATGTGGAAATAATTGGTTATGTAGAACCTCTCTTGAGAAAGAGAGTGTGTCGAAGACAAAAAGCATTCATGCCAAATGTTAATGGTTATGTACAACGGTAGAACTTCTCTTAAGAGAGAGAGTTAAATACAAAAAGCATTCATGCCAAATGTTAGTATTGTGGAAAGCTAGGACAAATTTAGTATTGTGGAAAGCTAGGATTGTAGACAAGGGCAACGCATTCCTAAAAGAAAATGACAATAAAGGCTAGGACACATCGCTCAAATTATAGATAAGATAAATTGTTCGTGCTAAAGGAAATAATGATGTAACTGTCGATGGCAATGCAATTTGAGGGAGCAGCATGAACATGGGAAAGGGCAACGCATTCCTAAAAAAGAAAATGATGATAAAGGCTACGACACATTACTAAAATTATAGATAAGATAAGATGTTCGTGCTAAAGGAAACAATGATGTAACTGTGGATGGCAATGCAATATGAGGAAGCAGCATGAACATGGAAAAAAAACAAGTGTAAATTTGAATTTTAAAAAGACTATAAAAAGAAAAGGTTTCCATGGCCTCCAAGCACTAGTAACTATGTTACCAGATCCAGCACCCCAGTGTGTAAGATCCGTGGTTTTGATCTCACTGAGTTTACCTGGGATCGGCCATGGAAATGGATCTCTCGGAGAAGGAAACATATCCTGATCCTATGAAACAGATCTTTGGAAAATAAAACAGTTTCTGAAATATTTAAATGGAACCTGAAACTTTCAGGGCTTCTGTGACCCACCGATCTCACCAAAAATTGCTTTTTAATGAAAAACTTAAAACCCTAAACACCTAATTGCTAAAAATATGAACCTTACTCCCCTTTAAAGTTTGATCTATCTTTATGTCCAGATCTGCTTTTGAACTCTGATATATCAAGGTCTGCTTTCGAGGTTTTCATTGGAGGTCAAAGTTTTTAAGCAAGGGCTGATCTATCTTTATGTGTTATGCCATTGCTCACTTCACCTACACTGTTATTTAGTCTCGTCATTTTCTTTAGAAAAACCACTTTATTCAATACATGTGGATGTGGCTCAAAAAATGTTGTTATGTTTCACTCTATGTTTATGCTGAAATGGATTTCAAAATTATTATTATCACAATTCAATATTGATAGACATGTGGATGTGGCTCAAAAAATGTTGTTATGTTTTACTTTATGTTCATGCTGAAATGGCTTTCAAAATTATTATTATCAATCAATGTGGCCACATGATTATAATTTATCAAATTATCAATTATGGTACATAAATAGCTACGAAAACTCCCCGTTTAAGCAATAGCTTATAGTTGTGAGTAATTTTGATTCTTCCCTAATTTTTTATTTATTATTAAAATATTTTTATTATACTTACCTTTTTCCCATATCCTGATCCTGGTTTCCCCAGGATATCCACATCCTGGGTTCTCAAAAATCTGGCGGATCTGGACTCATATCCTGATCCTGATAACTTAAACTAATAGGGAACCATGAATGATCCGTAGAAAAGGTTGCCCCAACAGCCCAGCTACGTATTTACGCTTAGAGTAACGGAAGAGATAAATAAATCCTACATTGGAGTGTTTAGTATTTATGTTTTCTAAGGTGAGATCTAGAAGTGTTTAGTTGCAAAGGGGGTTGTCAACGACTATACTTTCTAGAGGGGGTGTTAGAAGAGCAGTTGCACATCAGATATAATAAAGTTATTTTTAGGCTATGAAATATGACACAGCCATATAGGCCTCCGTGTTTGTGTTCAACGGGTTGGGCATGTGACTCAGCCTGACGCATGTCTGATACAAGTTACAACATGTCTTAAAACCCATGACACATTTTGGGTGCATGTCGGACACATACTCAAATGTGTCTTATGTTTTAAAATAAGTGTCCTCTTCAAAAAAGCAGAGTAGGAGCGTGGATGGATAGAGTAGTAAGATGAATTGGGAACATAGGAGGAGGAGAGAGCAGTGACATTGATGGTGATATTACCAATGGATTATTGAACAGTTATGACATTCTCTTATTTTGTATCTACTCTATTTTGTATTTTCCAGTTGCATTTCCTTGATATATATGTAATACATTTTGATATTGAATTTAATGAGAAGTCTGTAATTTATGGTTCTAAACTTTTATTATTCTTATATGTTTGATCATAGTTCATTATTAAATGATTGATGTAATAACTAGCATGAATGATAGATGTAGTAACTAGTGGTAACTTTGTAAGTTTATAACTTGAATCAGTGTATGTTGTATCAAATATTCTGTAAATGTTTTAGCTTTTTTTAAATTGGATTTATATATTAAGTTTTTTAATAGGATATATATATATATATCCAAGGTACTCAGGTCTCGTATCGAATACTCATATCCACGTGTGCATGACTGGACTTTTATGATCATTTCTGTGACTGGGCTTTTATGATCATTTCTGTAAGTTTAATTGTCTACTTACTAATAAATACAGCTCTATGTCTTAGCAGCTCCTTAATTTATGAATATTGTTATGGGTGGCTTTTGCTTTGTGTCCTTAATAGGCAACCATTATGGTTCCTTTAAGTTGGCTATGTTATGCTTATTGCACTATGTCCTAAATTCCTAACAGCTCGTTAATCTATGAATATTGTTATTGGTGCTTTTAGTTTTGTGTCCCTTGATAGGCAATCATTACGGTTTCTTTAAGTTGACTATGTTATAGTAGCTCCTTAATCTATAAATATTGTTATGGGTGCTTTTTGCTTTGTGTCCCTTAATAGGCAATCATTATGGTTTCTTTAATAGGTGATTTTTACTTTGTGTCCTTAATAGAGCATCATTATACTTTCTTTAAGTTGATCATGTTATGGTAATTTTGATTGATTTTAATCTTTGGCAGAAATGACAGTTTATAGAGATTTAGTTTATACTTAATTTTTCTTTAGTGACTATTTGCAAACCCACTTTATAAGCAATTTATACAACCTAAATACAAATAAATATATATATATATACACACATTATTGTCAATACTATTGTTTAAAAAGTATATAAATATATATATATTATCATTTCCACTTATATTTTATTTCTGTAAGTGAAATGTTGAGTTTATAATGAGTATTTTTTTATTAACTGAAAATTTTGACACTTCTGTATCAAGTATATTTGATCACGGATTTTGATGAGTGGAGACAGCCATAGTAGACTGCCTAAAAAAACCGTGAATTCATAAATAGTATATTATTGTTTCTGAAAAACAAAAAATATACATAGAGAGACTCTAAAGGGTCCAAGGTCCACCTATGGGAAGAAAATATTTAACCTGTAACAAGTCATAATTGATATACTTATACAAAATTATTTGTATGTTATTATTTTTACTTATATTCTATTTCTGTGTATGTTATCATTTTTACTTATATTCTATTTCTTCTATTTCTGTAAGTGACATGTTAAATTTATTATGAGTGTTTATTCATTAATTGAAAATTTTGACACTCCTGTGGCAAGTATATTTGGTCATAGATATTAAACCTGGGTGGAAACAGCCAAAGCAAACTGCCTGAAAGAAACCTTGAGTTCATAAATAAT
Source organism: Pseudotsuga menziesii (assembly GCA_001517045.1). NCBI lineage: Eukaryota > Viridiplantae > Streptophyta > Pinopsida > Pinales > Pinaceae > Pseudotsuga > Pseudotsuga menziesii. The sequence continues at coordinate 276,202 of LPNX010754751.1, forward strand.
ATTTATTATTGTTTCTGAGAAAAAAATAATACATAGAGAGACTCTAAAGGGTCCAAGGTCCACCCATGGGAAGAAAAGTTTTAACGTGTAACAAGTCACAATTGATATGCAAGATAAGCTTTTATGTGTAACAAGTCACAATTGATATGGCCATAAGTTTTGATGTGTAACAAGTCACAATTGATATGGGCATGTTTTCTGAATTGAGGATGTTAAAACGTGGACAGGTTGGGAGTGGACCCCGGGACCTGCTGTCAGTTGGGGGCTGCTCTGTTACTGAGATGCATGCCCACTTCACAACCTCGTCCAAAGCGTGGACTGATGTTCCAACGGAGGATCAGATGGATCGACTGTCATGACTACTGTGCGCGAAATAATGAACAAAGCACAAGACCTACAACCCCAAATATTGATATTTTGGAGAATTTATTCAATATTTGATATTTTGGGGAATTTATTCAAAATGTTGTGAAATGAGAGTATTGTGGATAACCAGACCGAAAGTAGTAATGATATGGCACGTGACTAGGATTGCTTACGCAATGGCAAATACAGTCCAGATTTGGAACTATTGATATCCAAAAATAATCTCCACCAATAATCTAATATTTCTTAATCTGAACATATAAAGTCATTGCCTTTGACAGAACAAAATCCTTGTATTAAATCCTAAAACATTATATGATCTCAAAATCACTGCTACTAGGACTGGATCAGATCAAGGTACCTGGATACGAGAGCTCCGCCTCCTGCATACATTCAAAAAGGTAGTAAAACTCTGTCAGCAGACAGTGTAATCTCTGAAAAATGAATGCGTTGATGATGCTTGGACTTGTAAACTAAACCATAAAAATACCCGGCAAATTACTGCCTTAAACCCCTTAAACCCTGCAAGATTTAGGACTCCAGATAGCTAGGAACGCATACAATATTTTCATTAGTGAACAAATAAGAAGATCTAAAACGAGGGTTGGGGAAAGGATTGAAGCTACTAACCCGATCGAAGAAGCTACAGTTGCTGCCGCTCTATACATATTGCAGTAAATCTTCCGGAGCTGGAGATGAAATGAAACGAATGTACAGTCAGAACAGATGGCTGTGGCCTCAAAGCTCAAACCACAATATATTGATTGAAATGGCGTGGAAGAGACTTTCGTTTCGGCAAGTCTCTAGAAGCCTCTGGTAGGGTTTAGGGTTTTGGCTTAGTGCTTGTCTTGTTGGAAGCTGCACTGGAGGGATTAAAATACTTATAAGTTCGCTTTATCCGACGGGCATAGTCTTCTCTGAGAACATTGGAAACTAGATGGGATTTCCACTGTTGGATATGCCCAATGTAAGGGCTTCTTACTTCAGATGTAGATGTTTTAGGACCACATCTTTATTTTCAAAAGTATAGCATTAGGCATTTGAAATGTTTTCTTAAGTATAGCATGAGGCATGGATTATGCAAGGAAGGATGTATTGTTGCATCATTTTAAATGTTTTTTTTTAAAGAACAAATGGTATATAAAAGTGTGAAGTTATTTTATTTTGGGGTAGGGAGAGGGGTTAAGAAGACAATAATATAATTAGCAAAAGAATGTAAACAACTAGAATTTATTTTGGGATTGTGGTAATATGGTGAGTTTGAGGTTTATCTAAATTTTATAAGATAAAATTATTTTATTTAAAAAATAGTCAAAATTTTATAAAATGGTTATAAATTTGAATATTTTTACAAAAATATCACCAAAAAATTTAGGGTTAGCATTATAAGAATTGTGTCAGTCCTAGAATTAGTGGTCATTTAGAATCTTAAAGTTAATTCATGTATTTGGTTAAGCTCTTGGTGTGATCATTTTTCAAGTTTTGGTCTTAAAAGTTCTTTAGGTGTTGTCTTATAACCCTTTTCCCCATCTGTAGTCATATATTCGTAAATCTTTTTACAAGCTACTCTTAAATACTTTTCATGTAAGTCACATGTCTTTGAAGTTATTAACCTTAGTCAGATCCTAATTATTAACCCATGAGTCCTTATCATAAACCAAGGGTTCGAAGTCAGACTTTAAAACAACCCATGAAATCATGTCTTTTTTAATATGGTTTAAAGGTCATAATGAGTCATGATGGCCAGGTGTAATACACGTTGCGAAAAGTTAAGAGAATTTGCAACGAATGTACAAATAATATCATAAATAATTAAACCTACCTATCATATCATTATTACCTATCAAAAAGGTAATTTTGATTTGTCAAGTCATTTTTGTGGTGTAAACATGATTAGTGATTAAATATATAAAAATCGCTACAAATTCCCCTAAAATTCATAGCGATTGGTCTTGTCATTCTAAACAGGTTTTGAAACTTCTACAATTGGTCTTGGTCATGATTGCATGTTGGAGTCGATGTTTTTCCTTCTAAAATACCTACAGCCCATTCACTTCTTGTCAAAAATTAAACTAATAACAAATTGAAGACTCACTGTGAAACTTCTAGTTCGTTGTGAAATTCTTTATCTGTTGTGAATTTCCTGATTGTTGCAAATTCCCAAGTCCTTGTGTTTTTCATTACTACTGAGTATCCTATAATCCCATTCTGAAATCCCCCCCTTTTCCCATTTACTCAGACACAACGAATTCCCTTGTTGCCACAGTTTTTTCCCACTCCCTACGAAATTACACAGTTCGCTGCAAAACACGCTCGCTGTGAAATCCCCTGTTGCTACGAAATTGTCTGTTTTTGTCATCATTTTGAGAATCGATTTTAGAACAGTTGGAAACAAATTTTGAAAAACCCAAGGAGTTTTTTTTCAAGAAAGATCTTATCTACACTAATCTCTCTTTGTTTCTTCATTGGTGTCATGGATTGGAAGATTCGAATGAATATTTATAGCCTATTTTTTAGATTTCATCATTTTTTATTTTAGTCAAGATATTTGAGCACGAATTCCGAGAAGATTAGAGAATTTTTTGAAAACTGGGAGAGGTTTCTATCAAGAAAGAGACCATCTAAAAAAACCTCCTTCATGTTTGTAATATATATCATGATTTTGGAGATATAAAGGTATATCTAACTCTTGTTTTTCAAAAAAATGGCATTTCGTGTCTTGTTGTCATTTGCGAAATTTTTAGAGAAACACATTTCATAGTGTTTCCAATTGCTGTGAAATGTGCAGGAAATTACTTTCTAGAAGCTTCTAGATTACAGTTGATGATGCCACTTCTACACTCGAGATGACATACATGAAAATTATGAAAATCTTGACAAATCATAAAAATCAAATATTGTAAAAAGTGTATTGGTTGCTTTAGAATGTAAACCCTAATTTTTAGGAGATAGGTTGATTTTCTTAGATATTTTGAAATTTTATCCCATTTTTGGAAGATTGAGGGGATTTGAATCCACAACAAGCTTATGTAATATTTTTCATATATCTATTAGTGAAAAGCAATGATGTAGGGATTGGTTCGAGTGGTTTGAGAAGAGACTTTTGGTTGTACTTTTGAACTTTTAATACAAAAGCTTTTAGGATGAATTTACAAAATCATTTTCTCAAGGATTCATGTGTTTATGGTTATTTGGTACAGTGATTCCTTTTATCTATGTTTTTCCTGTGCTTTATTACATTGAATGTCATTTCTTTCAAGTGTCTAGTTGAAAAGGTCATAGTTTTACAATTCATTGATCACCGATGTTCTAAAACTGGTGCAATTAGATACTCCACTTACTTCCTTTAAAGTTATACTTGAAATTCATCCTTATTCAAATGATTCAAGTGTAATGGATTGATATCTTATTTCTACTTACCATACTATAACATACTTATCAACCAGATTTACATAAGCTTTATTTCCCTTAAGGATTTTAAGTTGCCTTCAGTTTGATAACCTATTTGTCAATCTTGAATGTATGGCCAATGTTTTTTCCACCTCAACTCAACTAGCAAACATCCTTAAAAAATTGTTTTTATCTATAGTTCCAGTCACTATCCAAGTGAGCTATATTCAAATATCATCTCAGGTCAATTTCATAAAAGAGGTCCCTCTCTAGTTGGAAATACCAAACTCCAAACTAAAGTAGGTTTGAAAAGGTTACCTTGGGGATTTCTCCGAAATAGCCCAGAGAAATTACTAAGTGATAACACCCTTCATGAACAATTTAAAATATACATTTCCATTCATATTAACAACCCTCACGAAGACACCAATGGGGATCCTACCCTCTGAACAAACCAATCCCACTAAATTATCCTCACAAGAGCATTCTACATGGCATCGGTTCATGGGGTACCTGACTTCCCATATGCAAAAACCACTATATTACCATCAAAATGGATTCTCAATTATCTTAAAACTATGGGAATCCTACCCATTTAAATTGATTCCCTGGTCCAGTTAAAACTACTGGAACCCATCAATCATTCTTTACATACAAAATATCCCATAATTCACACAAAAATATGGGGATCTCATCACATTATTTTGGCAGCATCCCTTGGTCTCCCTTGATCGTAGTATTTTGAGTCCACCTAACCTCACCATTATCAGTTTTGTCATTCACCTTATCTCATCAATATCACGTCTTTGATAAACCCATTCATCTATAATCTATCTCACTATATCACACCCTGCATCACTATTTGAATAAAGTTGTTTTCAATTACTCACCCCTACATACATTAATCAAGGGAATTGATTATCACCACACTATCAACCAGTCTTGTGTCAAGTCTATTAGTATCCCAATAGGTTACAAAATGTTCTTGTTTTCCACGATAAGACGACCACTATCATATCATCTGCTTCAATTCTCATCGACATCAACATATCATATTATGAGAGTTGAATTAGTTTTAGTTGTACCTTGGGGTCCCTTCCAATCAATATAAGGGATCACCTCGAATTGAGTAAGGAAGGTCATCATTGTTCCTTAACTTAGTGATCTCCTGTTGTTCAGGATTAAGCACCCTTGTAACCTAGGGTCTGGGGTTACCAACTTACTACTAACCTTGTAGACAATCAGCTTTACCAAAGAATGGAAAGGGAATAGGAAGAAGGTCTTGACTTACTCGATTACTAGTGGTTGGTCCAAGCTTGATCTTCTGTTGCTCCTCTTCTCTCCAAAGCTTCCATGAATGCACCTCTTTCTCCTGTAAAGAGAAAATTCTCCAAGTAATATCTCATGCATGTATATATAAGAGGTTAGATAAACAATATATTAAATATATAATCAAATACATTCATTAACGACAATACATGAAATATACTCAACACAATGTTGGAAGAAGAATTCTCTTTATTAACAATCAGTGAATGAGATAAGAGTACAACCCAGCTTTTGAGACAAGGACTCCTTTGCAACCAAAGGACTCTGAGTTCTGCTACTCCAAGACTTCTGAAGATATACCACCAGCATAACTTTGATCTCCAATCTTGATTGATTAATACCCTCCCCAAGGCCTTTATTTATACTTTGGGAAATAGAGTGACTTCGAAGGTTAGGGTGGTTGAAACAGTTGGGATAATTAAGGATTAGGGCCCAACTAATCTCAATTAATCACGTTTTATATTTTTTAAGATCAAACTAAGGTGTACGCAACTATTGATATAGGCAACCGCATATGACATGCAAGTTGCTCAAAGGAAACCCGCGTACGCTGATGTACGTGGGTTGTAATGCAGATAGTCACATATGGTACACGAGTTGCAATGAAGATAGTGAAGTATGCTACTCAACACTTAGAAAAATTATATAGCAAGCTAGTTTAAGGGTAAATGCATCCCAAGTCATGCCCATCTATAGTGCTTTGGAAAAATTCAATCCTAATATGTCCTTTTGTGTACCAACATAAATAATGTCGGCACTCGAACGGAGAAGTGCCTTTTGGGTTGATAAAATCTCCCCTATGTTTGACACCAAAAAGTATATCACATCAGGGGGAGTCATACATTTTAATGGTAGCAATGTTCACATTTATGATTCATGGTATTATCACATCCTTTCTATTGAAGCTCCCCCAATAACTTCACCAGTATTTAGGACCCCCACCCCAAATGGATATTCATGAGCTTCAACAACTCCACTTCTTCAACACCATTCATATCACTTCCAGGATTCATTCACTCATATAAGGACCAAAGCCACCTTCATCCTTGTAGAACAATATGCAGAGTCAACCCCTTAGTTCCCTCTTCTTTGTAATCTATTCTGACATGTTTTCACGAGCATAGGTATGCTTGTCTCATTTATATAAAACCGTTTATATACTCTTTACAACTTCAACAGTCATCACCAGTAACCTTCCCTATGGGTAGGTATTTTTCACCCACAAATGCTTGAGAACTTGCAAGAACATTGAGAGAAAAGAAATGATGATGCATTATTGGCCCTATAGTACCCTATGAACCTCATACATTAGGGGGCATCTATTAAGGCTTAAATATTGCATGCATGCGACATTTTGGATAATCTTGCAGAAAGGCGTCATCAACATATAGAATGCATCTCATCAAAGAAATCCTCATCATATCCAGAAAAAATATGAACCTTGGAATGCTAAAAGCAGTTAAAATGGAAAACCATGTGACTAAAACCACTAAAAACCTGTGCTATTAGCATGAATTATTTGTACATTCACCCACATGAGTCCATGGAGGATTTCTCTTAAAACCCACATGAGTGTAAAAACAACGAGACCCAATAATTTTGTGGTGCATTGAAGGCTTAGAATGGCTCCTTGGATCCAAAATTCAAACAAGAATACCTCGCATGCTTGGGAGCATTGAATATCTCCTCTCATGTACTTGGGAAACCAATTCAAAGGATAGAGTATTCACATATGGATCTTGATGTTTCTAGGACAACATTTGTCCTATAAAAGGAGGCCATGGGAATGCATTTGATAGGAAGTGATGGGCCCCTAAAAATGCACATTATTTTTCAGATCTAATGGAACATAAAAGACTTATGAGGAAAAGTAAGGAATTAAAATGACAAGATAAATTTAACTTTATGACATTCTTTCTAAAAGCGAATGCATGTTTGCTTTAATGAATATATTGACATTGTTTAGTACCGTTCCCTAATTTTATTATTCATTTGGTTTATTAATTGAGATAATGAGATAATATTTTTCAAAGTATTATTAATTTGTGATGGAGTTGTAGGTGGAGATTATCTAAAATCTAAGTGAAAGAGATCAAGTTACAAAAATCAACTCAATCTCTCTCGATCAATTCACTAGAGTTTGGTGGAGAGATTTAAGGGATTATGCTTCCTCTTGATTTCTATGAATTTTCAGTGCATAAATAAGGACTCCATATCATCCAAATACCAAATCATAGATGACAAGTCGAATTCCTAAGAGGGGGAATAAATCCCACAAAATCAACATGCATATTTCTAGTTAACTGGCACAGTTTCCTTAAATCAAGGAGCTAATTAAATGGATAGTTTTCTCAAGTGTCAATTATTATCATGATATGAAAACACATGGAATAAGTACTAAACATCATACCAAGTCTAAATCATGAAGGCCAATTCAAATTTCTATAGAGAAAAGCAATCACACCAACTTGCATGTAGATTACTAGTTAACTGAGACAACTTCCACAAATCAAGGAGATGATTTGCATGAGCAATTTTGATTTATTCTTGTATAAATAATTGTGCATCTGATAGCATGATGTCAAGATTCTATTATTATTCTTCTCTTTATCATTTCCTTTTCTTCTCTCTTTCTGGTAGGCGAATTTGTAAGAGGCAACTTGCTTCCCTGTTTTAATGGCAGACTTTTAATGAATAAAAGCTAGTTTTGTTCCACCTTTAATATACTTTCTTAGGTAGGTGTTGCTACTACAACTACTTCCCCAAAAAAATTTACATTTTAGGGCCCCTCCTTCCATTTTTTATTTTTTTTTAAAAGCACACTTACACCTGTTTCCCAACTCAAATAGGCCCTCCCTGCATACCTAGTCTTTCCTAGAAGCTTGAGTAGAAGAATTTTCCTAAGCTTGAAGTGTTAATTTGGTAAATATCCTTAGGAGAGACCTTGGAAACATGCCTTATATGAAAAAAATAAACTTTCGATTTTAGATCAACGACTAAGGATGAGCCCACAAAGATCAACGGTCAAGAAAAGCGGAAGCAGAAAGATAAAGTTTAACTTTGAAAGTTGGCAAACCCACTTTTCGATTTCCGCTTTCTGCAATCCACGGAAGCAGAAAGATCAAATTTTAATTTCGAAAAAAGTTGACATTCCACTTTCCAATTTTCGCTTTCCGAAAAGGCTCCCGCAAAGATCAATGGTTAAGAAAAGAGGAAGCAGAAATATCAAAGTTTAAATTCGGAAAAAGTTGACATCTCACTTTCTGATTTTGGAAGTCCGTGATCTGCTTTGATTTTAGATCGACGGTCCAGAGGCTTTTGCGAAGATCAACGGCTTGGAAAAGAAGCAGAAAGCGAAAAGCGAAAACACAAAAATCTAGTTGTGAAAATTTAGAGTTTCGCTTTTCGACAGTCGTAAGATCGACAGTTCAAAGAGCTTCTGCATAGATCAACAGTCCAGAAAGATCTCGTAGCAAAAGGAAAAATCGTAAGGGCAGAAGAGGAAAATCGGAAACTAAAAGATAGAAGTCAATCTCGATGAAAGTTGGCGAACCTGCTTTTCGATTTTTGCTTTCTGCAATCCACGAAAGCAGAAAAACGGAAGTGGAAATATTAAGTTTAACTTTGAAAAGATGACATCTCGCTTTTCGCTATTTCACAGAAAGGAGTTGTCGGGGCGACATGATCTAACAGATCAAATCAAACCCGATCCATCTTTTGCGATGATCTGAGCTGTTCAATTTATGTTTTGTTTTTAACTGTGAACCATTGGGGAAACTAAGAAATATCTCTCTCGAAAGATTAAATTTAGTCAAATGTCTTATCATTAAACTTACAATTGGAAAATTATTGTTGTTTCCATATAATATATATCTCTCATTATGCCTTCTTTATGTATCACAAATATTATTTCTCACCAAGTTCGAATACGGGAAGCGTGAAACAGACGCAAAATCAAAGGATTAATCACCAAGAGGCAGCACACGTGGATGCGCGACAACGTGACTAGTGCTTGAGCTAACCAAATACAATGCAATCGCTTGAGAAGCTAACGCATAGGCCGTGTGTATTTCTAGCAGGGAAAGGCTCGTAAAAACTTGTTTTGTTTTATGAAACTGTGGGATTTCTCCCAGGTTAACCAAACAAGAAGCTTGGGAATATATAGGGTTATGGATGATGAAAGGTCACAATGTGACAAATAGATATTGTAATAAATAGGGGTGCAAAGAACTAGAGAAAGGACTTTTGACTAGTGAAAAGAAGGCTGGACTATTTTGTAAAAGAGCTAACTCTTTTCTAATAATAAGGATCAATTTGCTGGAACAAAGGCCTGCACATAGATTTACTTGGAATGTGTGGAATGCATCCTGTATAAATATTTCTTCTTGCTTCTGTACATCATATGGTGAGATTGTTTTAACTTCCTGGAACTAATTCTTTGGTTATGAATGGTCTTTTGTCTATTTAAATGGTTGTGTAAGGAAAGGGTAATAAATGGTTTAATTATATCAAATCTATGTTTGGTATTCTTTCTATTGTGAATGTGATTATTGTGTTGGAACAACTATCTATTAGACTTATATGATGATTTTCAGTATATTACTCTGAACTCTAAATTTGCTCCCTGCAGGGATAGAATATATTAGTTTTAGATTTAGATTTAAATAAGTGATTGAGGTTCTTGTTCATCAGTCACCTGCATTTAGATTAAGAATTTGCATTTCATTCATTTAAACAAAAAATTACTTAAACGGTGGACCAGGTCGCAACTGGTAAACAATTTAAACAACTTAATCTACGGTCATCGGACCGTAAACCAGACATATTCCCCACACCAAATGGTGGACTATCTAATTGGGATTGTTTACTGGGGAGAATCCATACTGTCGGTACCTGGGATTTTTCCAGGCATCTATATATTTGGTGCTAGAAGGAGGGCCTAAGCTAATGCATGGCTAGTAGAGGAAATCTATTTTTTCAGAGAAGATTACAGTGGAACAACATCTGAAAAGACTTTCCCTGAACAATTTATTCCTGACTTAAAAGAACAAGACAAGAGAGGTTCCGCGGAAGAAGAATCAGAACGTTTGTACGCTGTCCCATTTGAGGAAGTAGATCAGTTTAGGAGACATACAAGATCCTACGTTAAGAAAATTGGGGGGTTAAAATTTATTCCTGCGTTACCTAGAAGGAAATCTTCCAGGAAAAAAACCTCACACACTAAGGATTCAATTCTTGTGGAAAATGTGGAAGAACTGGTAGATCTATCCATCCAAGAAATTGTTCAGCCTCTTGATCAATTGGGTCCAGAATCCCCCGCAGCTTCAGTATTCAGTCAATCTCCACCACAGTCTCCACCTTGAATTATGGCTGGAAATGTTAATCAACCCGCATGGAGAGCAAGAATGCCACTCAACCTAGCTGCTCCATTGCATGATTTACCTAAGCACCCAGAAAGAGTATTACCAAAATTTGATCTTAGAAAGGGTGTTTCTGTTGAAGATCACTTAAAAAGTTTTTATCTGGCTTTGAATATTTTAAATGTTCAATATGAAGATGTTGTTTGCAGACTTTTTCCATATACTTTTGAATCTAAATCATCTTCATGGTACTTTAGTTTGCAAGCTGATTCAATAGTAAATTGGGATGGTTTTGAAAAGATAATCTTAGGTAAATTCAGCAACCAAAAAACTGTAGCCACTCTCATGAAAGAATCACTGTCTATGAGGATGTAAAAGAAAAAAAAGGTCCAAGAATTTAATCAAAGATTCACCACTTTATTGAATAGCTTTAGTGCTATAACAAAACCAGCTAATGAGTCTCTAGTAGAATATTATACGACAACACTTTATCCACCAATATCAATATTTTTAAAAAGGGCTCGTAAAGTTACATTGGTAGAAAACTATGAAGAAGCCAAGAAAGTAGAGGCATATTTGTATAGTATCATAAGGCATACTATAGAACCTGAGTTGAAACATACCACAAGAAAAAGGCCTTTGCTGTTAACTAAGCCCAAATAAGAACACTCTAATGAGCTAGAAAATGTGGTGAAAATGGTGCAGAAATTGTCAAACAAAATAGTAGAATTGGAAAAGGATAAGGGAGCTAGTTCTTATAGAAATCCACCCAACCCTTATTACAAAAAAAAGGAAGAGAGTGGACAACCCCAACCACCTGTACATAATTTTGTTGTTTTAAATTTTAATGAAGTAGCCATGGATCATTTCTGTACTTTTCAAAAAGAACATCATTCTGAAAAAAAACTATCCACAGTGGATAAATTCAATGACTCTTGTTATGAATCAATTGTCAGATGCCCATGTTGAAGATCCTAAAGAAGAAGAAGCCCAAACTAATGATCCAGAATAAACAAACGAAGAAACCACTATGGTGTTATGGGACTGGGCACCTACTTTGGGGCTAAGTGAAGATGAACCTACTGAGGAAATTAAAGTGTCATCAGTTAATGTTACTACTAGAAGTAAAGGGCCAGTAGTGGATGAAATTTTAGTACTTCCTAGAATAAAGAATATGAAAGAAAACATGAAGAAAGTTCTTAGTACTACTCAAACAACACCTAATCCTAATCCGAAGGTACTGGAAAAGGCTTGGTAGAATGAGACATGGGGTATGATATCGTAGAAGACATTAGGAAAACAAAAGCAAATATCTCTCTATTCGAACTATGGAATCTGCCTCGACAAAGGAGGACAATTCTGAAAGCTTTTGATCCACAACCTAATAGTATCCCAGAAGCTATCGAATCTGATACTGAAATTAATTAAGCAAGCATTGGAGGAAAATATAAATCTCAGACTTTGCCTTATCTACTGTCATTTGAAAATTTTAATCATAATGTGCATAATGGTTTGGTAGATTCTGGAGCTTCGTCAGATGTCATGACACTTTCAATATGTAAGAAGATTAATGGTCAACCCACACCATCTCCATCTCAGATAATTCAGCTAGATAGATCTGTTGTTAAAGTCATAGGGGAAATGAAAGATGCATTGATTCGATTATCTGTAGACCCTAGAGTTTGTCAGTTCATAGATATCATGGTGGTTGATATACCAGAAGCCTATGGATTAATATTAAGTAGGGACTGGTCAACGAAACTTAATGGATACTTTGCAACTGATTAGCCTCACATGTGGTTGCCATACCAAAATGTTCAAAATCATATTAAGATATTGAGGGAACCACACATGAAACATAATGTGACTTAGTTGGAAGGAAAGAACGAACCTGTGAATTTCTCATCTTTAGTTTTGGGAAATTACTTTTTGGAGCTTGAGCCAGGAAATTATCAAGCCAAACAAGTCAAGAAGGAATCATATATGCAATCCGATCTCTTTCGATTTTCGCGTATTGATGATATTGATTGTAATATAGTAGACTTAGTCACTAATGTAGGAGATGCTACTAACTCTATAGATTTAGAAGATATATTTTGGGTTTTATATTTTGATGGTTCTAAAACACAAGAGGGATTAGGGGCTGGTTGTGTCCTTGTTGATCCTAAAAATAATAAATATTTCCTCTCTTGTAGACTAGAGTTTGAATGTACAAATAATACTGATGAGTACGAAGCTCTAGTTCAAGGTCTAAAGAAAGCCATTGGGTTAGAAGTACAAAATTTGAAAAGTTTTTGGTGATTCTGAGATAGTTGTTAGACAAGTAAGAAACACCATTCATTGTTTATCTCCACATATTAAAGGATACCAGTTTGAGGTGTGGAATTTGATTATGCACTTCAATGCTTTCAATATAAATGCAGTACCTAGATTGCAAAACGTTGCTGCTGATTTATTAGCTACTTCTGCATCTAGATTAGTACCAACTAATAACAAGTTTTCTATTTAATTGATTTTCAGGCCATAAGTACCTGACAATGTTACAAATCTGAGGGTATTCGATGATGATGAGAAGATTAATAATTTTTTTACAAATGAAGAATCTTGTAAAGAATCAATAATTGATGAAGAAGAACATTTGTCAAGATTACAAAATGAATATGCAGTTAAGGGAAATTTCATGCCTAAAGCGGTAAGAACCCTCAAAGGGATGTTTTATTTACAGAGTAATTTCTGGAAACTAGCCAATGTGAAGACAAATAGTTCATCAATGCAATATGAGTTGGTAAATCTGGGATCAGAAGCCGAACCCAAATATGTTGATTTGGGAAAATGTTGCTCGCCTGGAGAAAGATGTAACTTCATCAAGTTGTTTCAACAATATAAAGACATCTTCACTTGGACGTATGAAGATCTAAAGACTTATGATACTCGCATCATCCAACATGTGATTCCTATCAAAACATGAGCAAAACCGTTTCAGCAAAAACTTAGAAAGATGCACCCAAAGTTGGAACCTTTGATCCAAAATTAAGTAAAGAAGTTACTAGACGCAAAGATCATCTTCAAGGTTCGACATTCCAAATGGGTGGCCAATCTACTCCCGGTAAGAAAAAAGTCAGGAGAGATAAGGTTGTGTGTTGATTTCATGAACTTAAACAGAGCATCGGCTAAAGATAACTATCTGGTTCCACCAATGGAACATATTTTACAAATGGTTTCAGGCTCATAAATGTTCTCCCTATTAGATGGATTTTCAAGTTATAATCAAGTATTAGTGGCCGAACAAAACCGATTAAAGACAACGTTTCATACAAAGTGGGGAACATTCGCTTATAGAAGAATGCCTTTTGGCCTCATGAACTCCGGAGCCACATTTCAGAGGGCCATGGACATTGCATTCATAGGTTTAAGTGGCCAATGTGTACTAGTGTACTTAGATGATGTAACAATTTTCTCCAAGAGAAGAGAAGACCATGTTTTCACTAGAAACAAATTTTTGACCGCTGTAGAAAATATGGTATATCTCTTAACCCAAAGAAGAGCATCTTCAGAGTTCTTGAAGGGAAATTGTTGGGACACATCATCTCAAAGAATGGAATCCCAATATATCCAGAGAGAGTTGAGGCTATAACTCAGATTACCGTGCCCCATAATAAGAAATCTATGCAATCATTTATGGGAACAATAAATTTTGTTCGGAGGTTTTTCCTTGGTTTTGCTCAAATTGTGAAACCTCTACAACAAATGGTGAATAAAAGTGTACAGTTCAAGTGGCATGACATTGAGAAATATACCTTTAAAGATATCAAAACAACAATAGATCATGCACCTTCTTTGAGTAGTCCAGACTTTGAAAAGGAATTTATTTTATATACCTTTTCTTTAGACAACACTCTTGCAACAGTGCTTACGTAGAAAGGAGAATTGGGAGAAAAATACCCAATATAATTTATGAACACTGGATTACAAGGGGCTGAATTGAATTACCTAGTCGTGGATAAACAAGCATATGCAACTTTTAAGGAAGAAAAACAATCCAAACCCTATATTTAAAAAATAGAACAAAAGTTGTAGTTAGCTGTTAGGTCTCTTTTTGTGCAAAAAGAATTGGGTGAGTGAAGGAGGAATTGGGTGACTGCCCTACAAGAGTATGACCTGGAATTCAAACCAGCTTCCATCATCAAAGGTCAAGGGTTGTGCAAGTTGATAGCAGAAAATCACACTGATAAATATTTTGATTGGGAGAATGAAGCTGGATTGAACTTGATTGAGGTATGTCCTATCTTTATTGATCCCGAATATTGGTACAGAGATCTGGTGTACTATCTTTAGCAAGGATATCTACCAGAGCATTGGAATTCCAATAAGAGAAGGGCACTTCATTTGAAGTCAACCTCCTATCAAATAATGAATGGAGTGCTTTTTCAGAAAAAATTATGATGGAGTTTTTCTTAGATGTCTAGAGAGAGAGGATGCCTCTAAAATAGTCAAAGCATTGCATGACGGACCAGCGGGAGGAAATTATTTTGGGGATACCACAGCTCATAATATACTTAGAGGTGGATATTAATGGACAACGTTGTTTAAATATTCCCATGCATATGCAAGAAAACGTGATGTATGTTAGAGAAGTGGTGGCAGATTGTCAAAAGCGGCGGGACCACTACAGCATGTTACTATTTCAGAGCCATTTGAACAGTGGGGCATAGATGTTATTGGGGAAATCAATCTGAATTCTTCATTACAACATCGGTATATCCTTACGGCTATATATTATTTCACACGATGGGTTGAAGTGATTCCATTACGCAAAGTGAACGAGGATGCACTCATCAACTTCCTTCAAGTGAATATTGTGACCAGGTTTGGAGTTCCAATTTCCCTTGTTTTTGTTAATACAACTTATTTCTCATCTGTTAAAATAACTGAGTTTTCTTATGAAAAGGGAATTAAGTTACATTACTCAACAAATTATTATCCTCAGGGAAATGGTTTAGAAGAATCAACAAATAAGAAACTTATCCGAATTTTGAAGAAAATCAGAGAAATTGGAACTCAACCCTTCCAAATGCACTATGGGAAGATAGGGTCACCCCAAATACTTCCTTAGGAGTGTCTCCCTACAATCTGGTATATGGAAAAGAAGCTATTTTTCTCCCAAACATTATGCTCCCGTCTTTGCAATTAGCTTAAGAGTCAAGGGGTTCTAGTAGCGAAGTTTTACAAGCACAAATTGACACTTTGTTAAAACTGGAGGAATTGCGACAAAAGGCTAAACATGGTACATCAAGTTATCATCAAAAGATGGTTCGACAAAAGAAAATATGGTACAAGAAGCTTTGATGTAGGAGACCTAGTTTTGAAATGGGATAATTCACATGTAGAAAAGGGAAAACACACAAAGTTCCAACATTTATGGATTGGCCCTTATCTAATCGCTAAAAAGTTAGTCCCTACAACTTACAAACTACAATATTTACAAGGACAGGAGGAAAGTATTCTTGTAAATGGCATTTGTCTCAAACATTACTTCACTTAAGTTTTAGGAACAATTTGTACATATTTAGAACTTTATTTTTCTTGATTCTTTTAGTTTGTTTATTTTCCTGTTTGTTTCACCTTATTTAATATCCTTAGTTTGTTTGCTTAAAATAAACCAACTCATTTTTTTGTGGTTGGAAGTATAGGCATCTAATTAAAATTGAAATATTTGGATGTCAGGAACTGCTTATGGGAAAGAGAAAATGGTAAAGTTCAATCATGAGGATATTCTTTAACTGTTGATAGACGATGGAAAGGGAAGCTAACATTCAAGCCCACATTTGAATCATTATAACCCCTGTGAAATAACCAAGACTCATGAGGTTTGGAGTACTATCTTAGGGTTTCATCCATTCTCACATTAATACCTGTCTTAGGAAGCATATCATGATGGACACATAGAAAGGAAGTACGTCTGATGGATGTATGGTATTCAAAATGATCCCATTGCTACAAATCAAAGAGGCCAAAAGGCTTAGAATGAAAAGTCAAATTTCCAAAATATTCAGTCTTCAATTTAAAAAAAAATGACGTTGAAGAAATAAATCATCAGACCAAAAGGGTTGTTAAAACAACAAATATCATCAAGGTTCTTCTCCTTTCGTGAGCATGTCACTCACACAAAAGGACATTGTGTATGGAATAACCCATACCAATTTCTCAAAGTAAAAAAAAGCAATCAAGGAAGACTCACAAGACATTTTCAGTCATAAAGAAAGCATCAAAAGAATGCTTATAGCATGGGAATGAGGAACAAATGAATACATATGTCTTAGTCCATTACGATCATATGGAGTCATATCTGGTGGAAACTTAAAGACAAGGTGTAAAATGAACTTCATACTCTAGCCCCAGGAGAGTTATCAGGATACTAAACTCTTGGTTTCCTTACTCCCAAAGGAATGGTATCAAATGTGATGCTTGAAAGTTGCATCCCTGAATAAGTCTGGTTTAAAGAAGCATCGAGAAATACATTTAAGTAATCACTGAACATTCACAATAAAATACCATATGGCAATCTTGTTGTTCAAAGAAGGTTTTTTCAAAGAACTGTGTTCACCAACTAGTCACCAATTGTTGCTGCTGCAACTGCTTCCCCAATTTTTTTTACATTTTAGGGCCCCTCTTTCCATTTTTTTTATTTTTTTTAAAGCACAATTACACCTGTTACCCAACTCAGACACCTGTTACCCAACTCAGATAGGCCCTCCCTACATACCTAGTATTTCCTATAAGCTTGAGCAGAAGAATTTTCCTAATCCTGAAGTGTCAATTTGGTAAAAATTGTTAGGCGTGACCTTGGAAACAAATTCGCTTTTGATTTCAGATCAATGATCAAGGACAAGGATGCAAATATCAACGGTCAAGAAAAGCAAAAGCAGAAAGATAAAGTTTAACTTTGAAAGTTGGTGAACCTGCTTTCCGCAATCCGTGGAAGCGGAAAGATCAAATTTTAATTTCAAAAAAAGTTGACATTTTTCTTTTTGATTTCTGCTTTCCAGAAGTCTCCCGCAAAGATGAATGGTTAAGAAAAGCAGAAGTGGAAAGATCAAAGTTTAAATTCGAAAAAGTTAACATCCTGCTTTCCGATTTCCGAAGTCTATGATCCACTTTGATTTCAGGTTGACGGTCGAGAAGGCTTCCGCGAAGATCAACGGCTCGAAAAAGAAACAGAAAGCAGAAAGTGGAAATAAGTTCCGCTTTCCGACTGCTGTAAGATCGATGGTTTAGAGAGATTCCACATAGATCAATGACCCAGAAAGATCTCCTAGCAAAAGGCGGAATCGAAAGGGTAGAAGCGAAAAAGCGGAAACAAAAAGATAGAAGTTAATCATCTTTTCGCTTTCCCATTTCCGCTTTCCATGATCCATGGAAGCAGAAAAGCAGAAGCGAAAAGATTAAGTTTAACTTCGAAAAGATGACATCCCACTTTCCAATTTCTGCTTTCCGCTATTTGACAGAAAGGAGCTGTCGGGGCCACATGATCTAATAGATCAAATCAAAACTGATCCATCTTTTGAGATGATATGAGCCGTTCAATCTCTGTTTTGTTTCTAATTGTTAACCATTGGGGAAACTGAGAAATCTCTCTCTCGAAGCTTAAATTTAGTCAAATTACTTATCATTAAACTTACAATTGGCAAATTATTATTGTTTCCAGATCAGATATATCTCTCAATATGCCTTCTTTATGTATCACATGTATTATAGGCTCACCAAGTTCGAATACGAGAAGTGTGAAACATACACAGAAGTAGAGGATTAATCACCAAGAGGCAACACACGTGGAAGTGCAGCAACGTGGCTAGTGCTTGAGCCAATCGAATACGATGCAATCGCTTGAGAAGCTAACGCATAGGCCGCGTGTATTTCCAGCAGGGAAAGGCCCGTATAAATTTATTTTGTTTTATGAAACCATGGTATTTCTCCCAGGTTAAGTGAATAAGAAGCTTGGGAATATCTAGGGTTAGGGCAGATGAAAGGTCACAATGTGACAGATAGAGATAGTAATAAATAGGGTTGCAAAGCACCATACAAAGGAATTTTGGCTAGTGAAAAGAAGACTTGACTATTTTGTAAAAGAGCTAACTCTTTGCTAATAAGAAGGATCAATTTGCTAGAACAAATGCCTGCACAGAGATTTACTCGGAATGTGTGGAATGCATCATGTAGAAGTATTTCTTCTTTCTCTGTACATCATATAGTGAGATTGTTCTAACGTCCTCGAACTAATTCTTTGGTTATGAATGGTCTTCTGTCTGTATAAATGTCTGTGTAATGAAAGGGTAATAAATTGTTTAATTATATCAAAGCTATCTTTGGTATTCTTTCTGCTGTGAATGTGATTATTGTGTTGGAACAACTATCTGTTAGAATTATATGAACATTTTTCAGCATATTACTCTGAACTCTAAATTTTCTCCCTCCAGGGATAGAATAGATTAGTTTTAGATTTAGATTTAAAGAAGAGATTGAGGTTCTTGTTCATCAGTCACCTGCATTTAGCTTAGGAATCTGCATTTCATTCATTTAAACAAAAAATTACTTAAACTGTGGACCGAGACACAACTGGTAAAATATTTAAAAAACTTAATCTACAATAGCAAGACCGTAAACCAGACGGATTCCCCACACCAAATGGTGAACGATCTAATTGGGATTGTTTACTGAGGAGAATCCCTATTGTCGGTACCTGGGATTTTTCCAGGCATCAATAGATTTGGCACTAGAAGGAGGGCCTGATCCAGTGCATGGATGGAAGAGGAAATCCATTTTTCAGAGAAGATTACACTATAACAACATCTGGAAAGACTTTCCTTGAATAATTTATTCTTGAATTCAAAGAACAAGAAAATATAGGTTCTAGGGAAGAAGAATCAGAACGTTTGTACGCTGTCCCATTTGAGGAAGTATATGAGTTTAGGAGACATACAAGATCCTACGTTAAGAAACTTGGGAGGTTAAAAGTTATTCCTGCGTTACCTAGAAGGAAAGCTTCAAGGAAAACAACCTCATACACACAGGATTCAATTCTTGTGGAAAAATTGGAAGAACTGGTAGATCTATCCATCCACGAAATTGTTCAACCTCTTGATCAATTGGGTCTAGAATCCCATACAAATTCAGTATTCAATCAATCTCCACCACAGTATCCACCTCGAATTATGGCTGGAAATGTTAATCAACCTGCATGGAGAGAAAGAATGCCACTCAACCTGGCTACTCCATTGCATGATTTACCTAAGCACCTAGAAAGAGTATTACCAAGATTTGATCCTGGAAAGGGTGTTTCTGCTGAAGATCACTTAAAAAGTTTTTATCTGGCTTTGAATCTTTTAAATGTTCAATATGAAGATGTTGTTTATAGACTTTTTCCATATAATTTTGAACCTAAATCATCTTCATGATACTTTAGTTTGCAAGCTGATTCAATAGTAAAATGGGATGGTTTTGAAAAGGCATTCTTAAGTAAATTCGACAACCAGAAAACTGTAGCCACTCTCATGAAAGAATTAATGTCTATGAGGATGGAAAAGAAAGAAAAGGTCCAAGACTTTAATCTTAGATTCACCACTTTATTGAATAGCTTCAGTGCTACAACAAAACTAGCTGATTAGTCTCTAGTAGAATATTATACTACAACACTTTATCCACGAATAGCAATGTTTGTAAAAAAGGAATGTAAAGTTACATTAGTAGAAAACTATGAAGAAGCCAAGAAAGTAGAGGTAGATCTGGATAGTATTGCAAGGCATACTCCAGAACCCGAGTTGAAAGATACCACAAGCAAAAGTCCTTTGCTGTTAAATAAGCTCAAAGAAGAACACTCTAATCAGTTAGAAAATGTGGTGAAAAGTGTACAGACATTGTAAAACAAAATAGTAGACTTGGAAAAGGATAAGGGAGCTAGTTCTTATAGAAAGCCATTCAACGCTTATTACAAAAAAAAGGAAGAGAGTGGAAAAACCCAACCACCTATACATAATTCTATTGTTTTAAATTTTAATGAAGTAGGCATGGATCATTTCTGTACTTTTCACCAAGATCATCATTCTGAAAAAAAACTGTCCACATTGGATAAATTCAATGACTCTGGTTATGAATCAACTGTCAGATGCCTAGCTGGAAGATCTTGAAGAAGAAGAAGCCCAAACTAATGATCCAGAACAAACAAACGAAGAAGCCACTATAGTATTATGGGACTGGACACCTACTTTAGGGATTAATGAAGATGAACCTACTCAGGAAATTCAAGTGTCATTAGTTAATGTTACGACAGGAAGTAAAGGGTCGGTAGTGGATGAAAGTTTAGTACTGCCTAAAATAAAAAAAGATGAAAGAAAACATGAAGAAAATTCTCAGTACTACTCAAACAACACCTAATCCTAATCCGGTAAATATAAAAGAGACAATCCTAGTAGTTAACAAACCAATGAAGACAATGATAAATAAATCCAAAGGCACTAGAAAAGGCTTGGTAGAAGACATTAAGAAACCAAAAGCAAATATCTCTCTATTTGAACTATGTAATCTGCCTCAACAAAGGAGGAAACTTCTGGAAGCTTTTGATCCACAATGTAATTGTATCCCAAAAGATATCGAATCTAATATTGAAATTAATGAAGCAAGCATTGGGGGAAAATCTAAATCTCAGACTGTTCCTTTTCTGCTATCATTTGAAATTTTTAATCATAATGTGCATAATTGTTTGGTAGATTCTGGAGCTTCGCCGAATGTCATACCACTTTCAATATGTAAGAAGATTAATGGTCAACCCACATCATCTCCATCTCGGATAATTAAGCTAGATAGATCTGTTGTTAAAGTCATAGGGGAAATGAAAGATGTGTTGATTCGATTATCTACAGACCCTAGAGTTTGTCAATTCATAGATATCACGGTGGTTGATATACCAGAAGCTTATGGATTAATATTGAGCATGGATTGGTCAACAAAACTTAATGGATGTTTTGCAACTGATTGGTCTCACATGTGGCTTCCATACCAAAATGTTCAAAATCATATTAAGATACTGAGGGAACTGCACATGAAACATAATGTGACTCAGTTGGAAGGAAAGAACGAACCTGTGAATTTCTCATCTTCAGTTTTGGGAAATTACTTTTTGGAGCTTGAACCAGGAAATTATCAAGCCAAACAAGTCAATTAGGAATCATATATGCAGTCCGATATCCTTCAATTTTCACAGACTAATGATATTGATTGTAATATAGTAGACTTAGTTACTATTGTAGGAGATGCTACTAACTCTATAGATTTAGAAAATATATTTTGGGTTTTATATTTTGATGGTTCAAAAACATAGGAGGGATCAAGGGCTGGTTGTGTCCTTGTTGATCATGAAAACAATAAATATTTCCTCTCTTGTAGACTAGATTTTGAATGCAGAACTAATACTGATGAGTACGAAGCTCTAGTTCAAGGTCTGAAGAAAGCCATTGGGTTAGAAGTAAAAAATTTGAAAGTTTTTGGTGATTCTGAGATTTTTTTTAGACAAGTAAGAAACACCATTCATTGTTTATCTCCACATCTTAAAGGATACCATTTTGAGGTATGGAATTTGATTATGCACTTCAATGCTTTCAATATTAATGCAATACCTAGATTGCAAAATGATGCAGCTGATTTATTAGCTACTTCTGCATCTATATTAGTACCAACTAATTACAAGTGTTCCATTGGATTGATTTTCAGGCCATCAGTACCTGACAATGTTACAAATATGAGGCTATTCGATGATGATGAGCAAATTATTACTTTTTTTTACAAATGAAGAATCTTTTACAGAATCAATAATTTATGAAGAAGACCATTTGTCAAGTTTACAAAATGAAGATGCAGTTAATGGAAATTTCATGCCTAAAGCGGTAAGAACGCTTGAAGGGATGTTTGATTTGTAGAGTAAATTATGGAAACCAACCAATGTGAAGATGAATAGTTCATCAATGCAATATGAACTGGTAAATCTGGGATTAGAAGCCGAACCCAAATATGTCAATTTGGGAAAATGTTGCTCGCCTGGAGAAAGATGTAAATTCATCAAGTTGTTTCAATAATATAAATACATCTTCGCTTGGACGTATGAATATATGAAGACTTATGATACTCGCATCATCCAGCATGTGATTCCCATCAAAACGGGAGAAAATATGTTTCATCAACAACTTAGAAATATGCACCCAAAGTTAGAACCTCTGATCCAAAATGAAGTAAAGAAGTTACTGGACGCAAAGATCATCTTCAAGGTTCGACATTCCGAATGGGTGGCAAATCTAGTCCCGATGGGAAAAAATTTAGGATAGATAAGGCTATGTGTTGATTTCAGGAACTTAAATAGAGCATCGGATAAATGTAACTATCTGATTCCACCAATGGAATAGATTTTACAAATGGTTTTAGGCTCAGAAATGTTCTCCATATTAGATGGATTTTCAGGTTATAATCAAGTATTAGTGGTTGAACAAAACCAATTAAAGACAACTTTTCGTACAAATTGGGCAACATTCGCTTATAAAAGAATGCCTTTTGGCCTCATGAACACCGGAGCCACATTTCAGAGGACCATGGACATTGCATTCAGAGGTTTAAGTGGCCACTGTGTAGTAGTGTACTTAGATGATGTAACAATTTTCTCCAAGAGAAGAGAGGACCATCTTTTTCACTTGAAACATATTTTTGACATTTCAAACAAAGTGTATAGTTCAAGCAAAGTAGACTGACATTGAGAAATCTACCTTTAAAGATCCCAAAACAACAATAGCTCATGCATCTTCTTTGAGGAGTCCAGACTTCAAAAAGGGACTTTATTTTATATACGTTTGCTTCAGACAACTCTCTCACAGCAGTGCTTACACATATCATTCATGAGAACTGGATTACAAGGGGCTGAATTGAATTACCCAGCCATGGACAAACAAGAATATGCAGTTTTTAGGGAAGCAAAACAATTCAAACCCTATATTTTAAAAAATAGAACAAAAGTTGTAGTTCCTCACCTAGATGTTAGGTCTATTTTTGTGCAGAAAGAATTGGTTGAGCGAAGAGGGAATTAGGTGACTGCCCTACAGGAGTATGACCTAGAATTCAAACCAGCTACCATCATAAAATCACACTGATAAAGATTCTAATTGGGAGAAAGAAGCTAGATTGAACTTGATTGAGGTATGTCCTATCTTTAATGCTCTTGAATCTTGGTACAGATATCTAGTGTAGTATCTTCATCAAGGATATCTACCAAAGCATTCGAACTCCTAGCAGAGAAGGGCACTTCATTTGAAGTTGGCCTCCTATCAAATAATAAATGCAGTGCTTTTCAGAAGAAAAAAAATCATGATGGAGTTTTTCTCAGATGTTTGGAGAGAGAGGATGCCTCTAAAATAGTCAAAGAATTGCATGACAGACCAGTGGGAGGACATTATTCTGGGGATACCACAACTCATAAGACACTTAGAGCTAGATATTACTAGAAAATTTTGTTTAAATATGCCCATTCCTATGCAAGAAAATGTGATGTATGTCAGAGAAGTGGTGGCATATTGTCAAAAGCAGTAGGACCACTACAACCTGTTACTATTTCAGAGCCATTTGAACAGTGGGGCATAGATGTTATTAGGGAAATCAATCTGAATTCTTCATTACAACATCAGTATATCCTTACGGATATAGATTATTTCACACGATGGGTTGAAGTGATTCCATTGCGGAAAGTGAATAAGGATGCGGTCATCAACTTCCTCCAAGTGAATATTGTGACCAGGTTTGGAGTTCCAATTTCCCTTGTTTTTGATAATGCAACTTATTTCTCATCTATTAAAATAACTGAGTTTGCTTATGAAAAGGGAATTAAGTTACATTACTCAACATGATTATTATCCTCAGGAAATGGTTTAGCATAATCAACAAATAAGAATCTTATCCGAATTTTGAAGAAAACCATTATTGAAAATAAGAGAAATTGGCGCTCAACCCTTCCAAATGCACTATGGGTAGATAAGGTCACCCCAAATAATTACTTAGGAGTGTCTCCCTACACTCTGTTATATGGAAAAGAAGCTATTTCCCCCCCAAACATTATTCTCCCATCTTTGCAGTTAGGTCAAGACTCAAGGGGTTCCAGTAGCGAAGTTTTACAAGCACGAATTGACACTTTGTTAAAACTGGAGGAATTACAGAAAAAGGGTAAAGATAATTTCAATCAACATCAAGTTATCATCAAAATATGGTTTGACAAAAGAAAATCTGGTGCAAGAAGCTTTGATGTAGGAGACCTAGTTTTGAAATGGGATAATCCACATGCATAAAAGGGAAAACACACAAAGTTCCAACATTTATGGATTGGCCCTTATCTAATTGTTGAAAAGTTAGGCCCTGCAACTTACAAATTGCAAGACTTACAAGGACAAGAAGAAAGTATTTCTGTAAATTTACTTTGTCTCAAACATTACTTCACTTAAGTTGTAGGAATACTTTGTACATATTTAGAACTCTGTTTTTCTTGATTCTTTTAGTTTGTTTATTTTACTATTTTTTTTGCCTTATTTCATAGCCTTGGTTTGTTTGCTTTTAATAAACCAACTCACTATTTTGGTGCTTGGAAGTATATGCATTTGATTAAACTCAAAATATTTGGATGTCAAGAACTTCTTATGGAAAATAGAAAATGGTAAAGTTCAATCATGAGGAGGTTCTTTAACCGTTGACAGACGATAGAAAGAGAAGCTAATATTTAAGCCCGCATTTGAATCATTATAACCCCTGTGAAATAACCAAGACTCATGAGGTCTAGAGTACTATCTTGGGGTTTCATCCAGTCTCACATTAATACCTGTCTCAGGAAGCATATCATGATGGACCCATGGAAAGGAAGCATGTCTGATAGATGTATAGTATTCAAAATGATCCCATTGCTACAAATCAAAGAGACCAAAAGGCTTAGATTGAAAAGTCAATTTTCTGAAATATTCAGTCTTTAATTAAAAAAAAATGAGGCTGAAGAAATAAATCATCAGACCAAAAGGGCTGTCAAAACAAGAAATATCAACAAGTTTCTTCTCCTTTCGTGAGCATGATGAGCAAACAAAATTGTCACTGACACAAAAGGACATTGTGGATGGACATTATGGATGAGCAAAGTCCAGAATAAGATGAGGAAAAATTTCCTATCTTTATATTTGAATGAAGCTGAATATGGAATCCATGAAGAAGAATTTTTCCTCAGCCATCTGTCCATGCATGAAAAAGTGAGAAAAAATCCATGTTTTTCTCTCATCCATCATTGCATACATACAAATGAAATCAAAGGTTCATGGATACAATTTGATAAGGAGAAGACATTAGAGCCTGAAGTTGAGGAATTTCTTGCATGCTTGTTAGCAGACTCATTATGCGTTCAATAGATAAATAGAAAAGTATTAGAAGGACATCATTACATGAAAAAGGAATACTTGAAAATCAGTATCAAAGAATAAGAGAGCCAAAAATATCATGACTAAATTGAGTCTTGGTTTCAAGAAATCATCAACAAACAATACCACTCCAATCTTCAACATTTATTGGAACCTTATCCACTTGTGTAGCTGACCCCTCATATCCTTGCATCAATTGAGGTCCATTTATCACACCTAGATATGAGTTCACTCAAGATTCTACTATGCAAGTGGATGTATTGGTAATATTCCTACACTAGAGAAGAGAGGTAATAGTTTCCAAGCTACAAGGTAGGATAGGTAGATTTGTTTTGTTTTTTAGAATAAAAAGAGAAGAAATAATAAAATAAAGAATAAAAAATTCCTATGGTCAAAACCTCTATGAGGCGCTTAGGACACGCCTTTTTCTTGAAAGCCTCCTTTGATGGGGGTAAAAGTATATAGAAGTAAAATATCTCTTATGGTGAAAACCAACAATGGTGCCATGAGGCAGAGCATTGGTGAAAAACAACAATGGCACCTGTTGGAGGAGCAAGTCGATATGTCGACTTGAACGGTAGCTGACTTAGTCGATCAACTGAATAAGTCGATCAGCTGATTAATTAGAGATTAGGTCGACCACCTAAGGTTGTGTCGGTTGAGTAAACTGACAGGTAGTTATTTTGTAACTGTTTGTAAATCGTATATATTAAGCTGTTAAGCCAGATGAGAACTCGGTTCAGTTCTCTGCATTGTATGGACCCTCTCATGTTAATATAATCTGTTATTCTATCTACTTGTTCTTATCTCTTGTCTCTGTTATGTATGTATGCTTTAGTATGTATTATTGGTAACCCTATGTGATCTGTGAGATTACAACATTAGTTCCGTTGTCGGTAGTACATGTCTGAGATGTATGCAAGTAGATGATATCAGAACAAGAGATTAAGGACTGGTGGGAGCGTAAAGTAGCAAATTATTTATAGAATTACGCACGAAGAAACAGATTGACGACTGCACAAGCAAAAGAAAGATTTTTTACGAAGGCACATGAGATGTTTGTAGAATCAGTGCCCCAACTTCTGAAGAAACTCCTGGATGAAAAAGCCGGAAGGGACTAAAGATCAACAGTTACTAGAAAAACTGATTCGTGGGGGAAGAACAAACTTGTTGGACTGGTTCGAAAAAATTGCCGACGAATTCTGCGAGGAGCAAGCAGTAGAAGACAGAACTTCGGTGGAAACCATCAAGAAGAAATTCTACACAGACCTCACCGAGCAATTTTTTTGTTCCTTACCGACCTTGCTATTTAAGTTCCTGATCGAGAAGGGAGTGGGTCATATTGTTGAACCCTGTCCATCACTTCGCGGACCGCCATTGAACCCTAAATGGGCGGAAAAGCGAAAGAGGTGGGAAAAATTCATTGCCGAAAGGGAGTGGGAATACTTCCTAGGCAAGTAGATCGAACTATTCGGGCTTTCAAAAGCGTTGGGTAGGCTATGGGGGGGTAGTTGGTCATATGTCGGAATAAAGTGGAGTGGATTCTAATCGACTAAAGTAGATACCAATCACCAGTATTGAGAAGACAGTGTCACACAAAGGTATGACGGACTTCCAGGAAATAGAGAGGGAGAGGAGGCTACAAAGTAGGGAATAAATAAGAGAAAGAGCCTTAGCGCTGCAGAGAGGAATGATTACTAGGGTGACCGACCAGGAAAGAGATCCGCCGGAGTCAGGTCATGACCGACAAGAAGAAGGCGTGGAAGAAGAGGCGTCCCCTATGGAAGAAGAATTGTGGATAGAGCAACGAGAAGCTCTCCAAATAGAAGTTCCCCAGGAAATAAAACCTCTGATAGATCCACGTACCCGGATACAAGCTATTGTCGAAGAGGACCTCAGACTAGGAGCTGGTGACTTTGGTATATGGAGTCAACTAGACGACAAAACATACACGGGTAGATATCTAATTATCTGTCGAACAAAAGAAGGAAATTGGGTTACGCTTCAAGCGGTACCCTCCAACCGAAGTATCCACTTACTTTTACCGACACATGAAGGAGCACCCCCTTTCCAAATACAGCTTTGGAAGACACAGAACATTCAGAACTGTGGACAAATAATTGCAGTTGGACATCGACAGAAGAAGTTGACACTAACCGACTGCTGTTCGACAAGGAAACGAGAAAAAAAATCGACGAGAACAAGAGTTCTGTCGACGATAGTTCCGCAGAGAGGACTAAGCAAATAACCCCACCACCCACACCACCACCACCACCTCCTGAAGAAAGCAGTGACAGTGACTCTGACATGCATCACGGGTCAGCACACATTCCCCTATATGAGGGTGATGAGGACCCTAGACGACACTGGTTCGTCTGTGAGTCGACTTGGGAGGCTAACGAAGTTACGGATGAAGACAGGTAGATGGCACAGTTCGTTGGTGCCTTGAGGAAAAGGGCATTAACTTGGTACATGACCTTTTCTGAAAGAACACCCCGAGCAACCAAAGCCGAGATCAAAGTGCAATGTCTATCATTTTTCAAAACTTTAGATGCAAAACATCTGGCAGCAAAGAAACTAAAAATGGCATTGCAGAAGCCAGGAGAAACTGTCCGCGATTACAATAAACGATGGAAAGACCTTCTTAACCAATTGGACTGTGTTATTGACGAACAATTATTAATACAATGCTTTCTTGCAGGTTTATCACAGAAAATTCACCGACACATAAGTCTGGAGACATTCAAGACTTACGGAGATGCGCTTACAAAAGCTCTCCAAGTAGAAATGGATGAGGACATACCAGCATACTCCATTGATCACAGATTAGAAGAACAACTTGAGAGCGTATAGAAGTCATTAAAAGAATTAAACCTGAAAAGTCAGGATATCTGGTGCACGAAGTGCTCGACGGCCGAACATTCAAAAGACAACGGTCAACAAGACATTAGCCGACGGGATGTTCGATTCGTGCAGACTAAATGTTTTTGTGACATTTTCCAAGAGCATGGAGGCCACTCAACAAAAGATTGCCCATTCAACATGAAGAATGGAAAGGCATCTTGGTGTGCAATCTATGAAACTAAATATCATAACATGGCTGACTGCCATCTGAATCTCAAGAACCGACAAAATTATCATGTAGTCTATCAGACCAACATAGTTGCACAAAGTAATGAGCAAAACCATGCTCCAAACGTTCAGAACAATCAAAGATATGAAGGTCGAAGATACGAGCATCGGTATGACAACCGACGTGGAGGATATGGAGGTCAAGGTCGATTCTCTAGGAATCGAGACAACTGACCACGTTGACCCATCCAATGTTTCACATGTTATAAGGAGGGACACCGACATGCAGACTATCCATACAAGGACAGGACTAACCTAAAATTATGTACTAATTGTGGCGTAGGGGATCACTCATTAGAGGATTTCCCTACCATGCTGGAAAAATAAATAAAAAGAAGAATGTTAATGTCTTGTCATGTGTGTAAAAACATGATACTATCAATACAAATAATTTACATATCGTAACCCGACAAGGGATGAACCTGGGAGTGATAACCCCCAAATAAGCAGGATAAAAGAAAAAAATGTTTATCCTGACCCAGTTAATGAAAAACAAATATATAAAGATGCAACAAATATATTTAGAGAATTTGCTCGACAGGAAGAAGAAGATGATAATCAACAAGACGTAGTAAAAGAGCTAATAAAGTTGGTACAAAAAGATAAAACGATATCACAATTCATCGACTTACTGTATAAAATAAAACACAACAAAGACACCGAAAAACAAACAAAGAATATCTGCAGCTTAAACCAAAAAGATAAAAGTGATGCCGACCCACTTGTCGACTTGGAAATTGAAGGATACCATGTCTGACAAGTAAATATCATGACTCGATTTCGGATCACAGGTAAATATCATGACTCGTGACACTTGGGAACAAATAGGCAGACCTTGACTATATGAGTCAGGTATATACCTGAAACTAGCCAACCAAGGCCTAATTGAACCTATTGGAGTCTGGAAAAATGTTGACACCACAATTAAGGGAATATCAACCAAAGTCGACTTTGAAATTATTGACCCTAAGGAAGGATCCAGCTCCTTCCTAGCGTTAGTAGGTCGACCTTGGGGAAGAAAGATGAAAGCGTCGATATCCCTAGATAAAGAGAGAATAGAATTAAAAGGAAATGGACAAAAGGTCATTGTACCTATTCATCCATCCCAAGGAGAACCTTGGATAGAACCTATCAATGAAGAAGTTGATATCCAACAACTTTATCAGATACAAAATAATGCATATTATACCGAACCTAATATCTATGGAGAACTTCATTTAGGTAACCAAGACTCAGTAGGATGTAATTCCGATGCAGAATTATATGATTGGGAAGTCGAGAACTACGAAACACAAGCAAGAGGGTGCTGGACTATCTAAAAAGTACATAAAAAGCCCACCCAACAGTGCTTCATAATGTCCATTGTACCAAAAATATTTGAGAAAAAAATTAGGGAATACCTACAAATGTAAATAATACACAAATACCAAGATATAAGGAAAGAGAATCACCAGTCATGCACATAGAACAAGTGTCCAAAAATATTGGTGAACATGGTCGACTACAAAGTTTAGTAGAGACTTTTATAGGACAAGCTGCTAGATGGTGGGATACCCATCAGACAAGACTGCAGACTTGGACAACAGCTTCGACTTACTTTGTAGAAAGGTTTGGAGGAAATAAGTTAACCAACCAAGCTTAGATACCTATTTTCATTCAAGGATAGAATCCAGAAGACCATATTAAGACATGTGAAAAAGAATGGAGAAGACTTGGGTACAAAGATGAACGTGCATGGCCACATCTGTTCCCATCAACCCTCGTTGACTTACCAAACAAATGGTATAAGATGGAAGAAGCCCGAGGTGAAACATTCCTATAGCATGAACTCAGAGAAATTTTTATCAACGATTTCAATTTTATACCACAAAATAAGAATTTGGTCGAAACAACAAAGCAGATTCCCGAATTTATACAGGCGACAAAAAACAAACCCTTAAAAAATAACCAATAGACAATGGAATGTAACAATATACAAACCGGGACAATGCCACAGTCAACAAGACTACAGTTAGAAAATGAAAATACTGAAGGGAAAAGTTTTAGATGGAAATCAAACCATGTCGAAACGACCAAACCTATTCATACAGTACTCAAAGTTGGAATAACCGACAAGGACGATATTGACCGAATGACCGCAGCCGACTTCCCTGCCACATTTTCACAGTTTAAAGAAGGAAGTCAACCAATCAATGAAGTCAAAGCACTAGAATGGCTAGATGCTAAGGTCAAAACTATAGAATTCGACATCTCAAATGATGACTGACCAAAAATGGAAAATATTGGAGACTACTGGAGTGAAGAGCAGACAACAAAAATAGTGAACCTCTTAAAAGAGTTCTAGGATGTATTTGCTCAAGATTATATAGATCTCAAAGGTTTAGTCCATGAAATGGGTGAAATGAAAATTGACACTAAACCTGATGTTCGACCTGTGAAGAAAAGGCCATATAAGTTAGCTCATAAATACAAAGAGATAGTAAAAAAGGAGATTGATAACATGCTTGCAGTAGGCATCATCTACCCTATTGACCAATCAGAATGGGTAAGTCCAATGGTTGTTCAACCTAATAAACGTGATCCGACCAAATTAAGAATTTGTGTTGGCTTCAGGGAGCTAAATAAAGTAACAATAACATACCCATTTCCAACTCCTTATGCAAATGAAATCTTAAATGAAGTTGCAGGACATGAATGCTACTCATTTACAGATGGATTCTCAGGTTATAACCAAGTGCCAATAGCTAAAGAAGATCAGAAAAAGACAACATTTGTATGTGAATTTGGCTCATTTGCTTACAAGGTTATGCCTTTTGGATTAAAGAATGCACCTGCAATATTCTCTAGAATTGTGGTCAAAACATTCCAAGAATATATTTACAAAACCATGGCAGTATACTTTGATGATTGGATAATATACTCCATGTTAAAAGATCGTTGCAAGTGGCTAAGGCTTATGTTGGAAAGATGTCAACAAATCTAGTTAGCTTTAAACATCAGGAAGTGCATATTTGTGACCCCCATAGGGATATTGTTAGCACACATTGTCTGTAAGGAAGGCATTAAGGTCAACTTGGCAAAAATCAAAAGTATGCTCGACCTCAAACCACCAGTAAACTCAAAACAAGTCAGGGTGTTACTTGGCCACACAGGCTATTACAGAAAATTCATAAGATATTATTCATATATGACCTATGCACTAGAATAACTATTAAGGGAAGATAAAGAATTCAACTGGATAGAGGAATGTCACATATCATTTGAAAAACTAAAAAGAAAACTAGTCGAAGCACCAATCCTAAGGTTTCCAAACTGGTCGACTAAATTCCATGTCCACATCGACGCATCAGGTCTAGCAATAGGAGCAATCCTAACTCAGCCAGGAGATGATGGAATGGATTATCCTATAGTTTACACTAGCAAGATACTAAACAAAGCTGAACGAAACTATTCAACGACAGAAAGAGAAGCATTAGGAATGGTCTTTGCACTACAAAAATATCGACATTATCTCCTAGCTAATCCATTTATATTTTACACTGATCATTAGGCATTAAAATACCTTGTGAATAAGCCTCTACACCATGGAAGAATTTGTCAATGGATACTTCTATTCCAAGAATTTGAGTTCAAAGTCGTTGTCAGACTAGGTAAGTTAAATTTCGGCCCCGACCATTTATCTCGAATCGACATAGGAGAGGAACTGACAAGAGTCGAAGACAACTTACCAGATGCACATATATTTCGAATAGAAGCAGTCTCGACAGAGCTAGAGGAAATAGGTCAATTTTTAGAAGATGGACAAGCACCAGAAGGTATGAGTACAAAAAAGAAACAGATCTTAGCCATGAAAGCTGCACCTTATAGACTCATAAATGGATTCTTGTACAAAATGGGTTTAGACGACATCCTTAGAAGGTGTGTAATAGAACATGAAAGGAACAACATTATGCATGAAGCACATTATGGACCTGTAAGAGGACATTTCCAAGTAGACACAACTACAAAGAAAATCCATCAATCAGGGTTATGGTGGCTGACACTTCACAAAGATTGCAAAAACTTTGTAAGCCAATGTGACAGATGCCAACGACTAGGTCGACCCCTGCCTAGCACAGAAATGCCCCTGATCTTGGTAAACCCAAGTTTGACATTTGAAATTTGGGCCATCGACTTCATAGGACCATTTCCTATACTAGCAAAAAGAACAGGTGCAAGGTACATAGTAACTGCAGTCGAATATGTAACCAAATGGGCGGAGGCAGAACCAGTCGACTCATGTTCCAGTGAGATAGCTGCTAAGTTTATCTATGAGAATATCATTACCATATTTGGATGTCCATTAACCCTAATTAGCGACTAGGGAACACACTTTATCAATAGAACTGTCAAAACCCTGATAGACCAGTTCCAAATCGACCATAGTCGGAGCACAGCATACCATCCTCAGTCAAATGAAGCAATTGAAGCATTTAACAAAACATTAACAGAAGGACTAACCAAAATATGTAATGTTGATAAAGACGATTGGGATGAGAAGATACCTGTAGTACTATGGGCATACAGAACAACATACAAACGATCAATTGACCAAACCCCCTTTCGACTAGTTTATGGACAAGAAGTAGTAGTTCCACTACACTTCAGACAACAGACACCTAGTATTGCAGAAATTTTACATGTCGATGTTGAACAATGAAGAAAGGACCGACTATTACAACTAAGTAAACTGGAAGAACACCGACTAATTGCGATACAACATCAAGAAATCCAAAAACAACAACAAAAGGTGTGGCACGATAGAAACATCAAGAATAAAAATCTGTCAGTAGGAGAACTTGCTTTACTATACAATAGTCGGGTAAAAGGCAAACCTAAAAAGCTACATATAGTTTGGCGGAAATTTTGTTACCTCCCTGTTTCTTCGGGACAAAGAAACGTTTTGTTCGTGGGGAATATGTTGGAGGAGCATGTCGGTATGTCGACTTGAACGATAGCCAACTTAGTCGATCAGCCGACTAATTAGAGATTAGGTCGGCCACCTAAGGTCGTGTAGGTTGAGTAAACCGACAGGTAGTTATTTTGTAACTGTTTGTAAATCATATATATTAGGCTGCTGAGCTAGATGAGAACTCGGTTCAGTTCTCTGCATTCTATGGACCCTCTCATGTTAATATAATATGTTATTATATCTACTTGTTCTTATCTCTTGTCTATGTTATGTATGTATGCTTTAGTATGTATTATTGGTAACCCTATGTGATCTGTGAGATTACAACATCACCCTTGCTCTAAGAATAACAAAAACAAAAAAAAATATAAATAAATAAAGATGTACAAGTAATTATTCAAACTTTCTGCAATAAGTCACATGTACAAAAGGATTAGAGAAGCTCCATCAATGCGTACAAGCAGAGCATTCAAGAAATCAATAAGTAGTATGGTCCGATGTCTTGAATATTACTCCCAAATGGTTCCATATAAGAGGCTAAAAAATTCAAGGGTGTATAGGACATTAATCTATCTCCCCATGAAATTTCATGAGAAATGGATGAGTTTAAGGGCATAGAAAATTCAATTACAATCATCTACTGAAAACTAGCAGATTTGAGGACAAATATGACATATGTATGATGTTCTAACAATTTACCCCCTCATATGTTGGAATAAAAGTGTGATTTTTTTTTTGAATGTAGGGAACATTATGATCTATATACACATGACTTTTCATTGAAAAATATTAAGTTTAAGTGGTTTAGAAAGTTAACTTAAATTCATGTACAAATCAACTACATTTTTGACATGGGTGCATTAGTTTTACCCATGTTCATTAATGGTTTGGAAAGAAGTTTTGAAATTTTTACAGAGAATAGAGGACATCCTAATGTACCTATACATAAAATTTCATTAAAGAAAAGTGAGTATAAGAGGGTAAACAAAATTAAATACAATCACCTACATGAAGCATGGATATTTGAAGGTAAATTTGACACATGTTGGTATTTTGAGTGTTAATCCTTAATGAAGTGGAATCAAGACTTGAAATTTTTACAGGATATAGAGTATATCCTCCTTTATGACCTTGTAATATTTCATCAAAAACTGAGATGTATAAATGTGTCAAACATTTCAATTACAGACCTACTTTCGGGAAATCCATAAAAGCATAATTGATAAACAAAAATGGAGGATTTTCTAGTCTTCCAAGGGAAAGTAGTAGAGTTTTGAAGAGATCAAATCCCAATTTAGAGAGATCCATTTTCAATTTTCCCGCAAATAAATTAAATATAATTTTTTCAAGAGAGCTAACCCTCATTATTTCAAGTGATCCTGCAATTATTTCAAGCGAGCTAGCCCTCATTCTTTCAATTGAGCCTGCAATTATTTAATGTGAGCCATCCCATCCATAAAATCAATTGAAACATCTCCAACCCCATTTTGTTCAATGTTCAGTCATCTCAATGATTAACCTGCATGCAGTCATTCAAAGAGTAAGAAAATTAGGTAACTTGCTAACCTAAGTCAATTTATTACTGTAAACAAGCATCCAAGGCTAAAAGGTATATCATGAAGTTTCAAAATTGTTGATGGCATTGAAAACAGAGTTGGGGATAGAACATTGTATTCGTTAGGAATCCGCATATTATGGTCCAAAATAATATTCATTATGGGCATTGAAAATAGAGTTGGGGGAAGACAAGTTGGTACTTTATATTTTGTAAATTTAATTTGCATATGAGACTTTCTATTTTCTGAATTCAATTTTCATATGAAGAAAAGTCAACTGCGATAAAATTCATGTTGTTGGATCACAAATCGTGGTAAAATCAGCTGTAATAAAGTGCACGATGTTGGATCTCAAGCCCATCACTTTGTAGATTTAAAAGTCCTGGTACTAGTGGTTAAAGAGAATCAATTTTTTTTGAGAGGGAAGAAAACAACATGTTTGTTACTACATAAATAGCACAATCATCAACTAGGAACTTTCTTTCTCTTGTATGACAATGACCAACTTCTCAAGAATTGTTTGTTGCAAGAGGACATGAAAAATGTTAAAGTTGGGGGGTATGATGGGCCCCTAAAAAGGAACATTATTTGGCCCATATAATGGAACGTAAAAGACTTATGAGGAGGAATAAGGAATTAAAATGACAATATAAATTTAACTTTATGACATTCTTCCTAAAAGCCAATATGTGTTTGCTTTAATGAATATCTTGACATTGTTTAGTATTGTTCCCTAATTTTCTTATTCATTTGATTTATTTATTGAGATAATGAGCTAATGTTTGTCAAATTATTATTCTTTTGTGATGGGTCTATAGGTGGAGATTATATAAAAGCTAAGTGAGAGAGATCAAGTTACAACAACCCAATCTCTCTCAATCAATTCACTAGAGTTTGGTGGAGAGATTTAAGGAATTATGTCCCCTCTTGAATATAATGAAATTACAGTGCATAAAGAAGGAATCCAGATCATCCAAGGGAGAAATCATAGTGGCTAATTCGAATTCCTAAGAGGGGGAATCAATCCCACAAAACCAACGTGCACATTTCTAGTTAACTGGCGCAATTTCCTTAAATCAAAGAGTTGATTGAATGGATATTTTTCTCAAGTGTCAATTATTCTCATGAGATTCCAACACATGGAAGAAGGACTCAACATCATCCTAATTCGAAATCATGGACACCAAGTCGAATTTATAAAGAGGAAAGCAATCCCACCAACTTGGATGCAAATCATTATTAACTGGGACAACTTCCACAAATCAAGGAGTTGATTTGCATGAGCAGTTTTGAGTTATTCTTGTATAAATAATTGTGCATATGATAACATGATGTCAAGATTCTATTATTATTCTTCTCATCATCATTTCCTTTTCTTCTCCCTTTCTGGTCAAGGCGAATTTGTAAGAGGCATCTTGTTGCCTTGTTTTAATGGCAGGATTTTAATGAATAAAAGCTAGTTTCGTTCCACCTTTAATATACTTGCTTAGGTTGGTTTCCAAGAGATTCCTTGGATCGGTACCACTCAAGGGAAGGACCAAGAACCCCGTCATGTCTTTCATTTCATTTATTTAGTTTATTTCATTTGATTCCATATGTTTTTCTTTCCTATAGTTTCATGTTTCATTACTGTAGTTTCCTGCAAAACCGTTTTTCTTTTTACAAACATATTAGTCATTTCATATTGTTGTGTATTTCCAGTATTTGATTCTTACAAAATTAAAGTAGTTAGATGAATTTACATGCTTTCTGTAAGTATATTAACTTTACATGTTTTCATAGATTAAATTCATGGTTTTATTCCTACTTTAATAGATTAGATTCATGTTTTCATAGATTAGATTCATGCTTTCATATATTAGTTCACGCTTTTATTTAAATTAGATTCATGCTTTAATAAATTAGATCCAATTTCCATGCTTCATAGATTTACATTTCCTGTCTTTCTTAATTAACATGTCATGTTTTCATAGATTAAGTTGTTGCTTTACATTTACTGTCTCCCTTAGTTACCCCTTTAAGCTACTTCCTTTGAAATTTCATATACAGTGCACAATACCTCTAAGTTTGTATGGACTCCCTTATTGATAATTTAAGTCATGAACCAAGGGATTTGATTTTATAGCTACAATTATTTGTCCCACCAGGAAGAAATCAGAGCAAATTTATGATGTTGGAATCACCTCAAAAGATTCTCTTTCAATCTCATTCCTCCCCCATATTGGCATACACAAAGCTTTCTTTCCCTCTTCCCCTAATAGGAAAGAATTTCTTCATTGTTCTCTCCCATCTATCTTACATTTGTGTGGACAGAAAGGACCTCCGTAAGGGATATTGTTGGATTCCCTTGAAGCTTGCACCTCCTAGGTGACACTATTATATTTATATGGACCATTGGGTAGTAAAAATTTGGTTTCACACACTCTTGTTCAATCTTGTTTGGGTTAACTCTTACCCCTCTCTTTATTTCAATTTATTTATTGTTTTTATTTTGGTTATTGTTACTAATCAAAAGTTTTCTTGGACATTTGGGGTTAATTTATTTTAATTCTCAAACATAAAAATGGGTTCTTGCTGCAACCTCAAGAATACTCTCAGTGTGGGAAGGTTGTCCACCCTTGTGGCTATTTTTTCCAAATTAATGTTTATGGTGATTCCACTCTTTTTTTGTTCAATTCATGTTGAATTGGTTGTATTTTGATACATAACTAATCTCTAGTGTTGTGCATGTGCAAGACTTTGAATTACAGCCAATCAACAACTATCACATGAAATTCCTCTACCCAGAGCAATATTTTTATTAGTAGCACAGATCTCGGATCCCATCCACGCTACACCGTACAACTATCTTTCAAACAGACACACTACTCACATGGATAACCTGTTTTGTAACTTGCACAATAAATTCACACGACCCTTCTTTTATTGTGCTAATGCTATTGGCATGAATGTGCATGGAATACATGCACGACTGTGTATTTATTTGCTTTTTATCTCTTTTTTTGCAATAATCTATAGTTTCAACGAATACCTAATGAACCAAAAAGTATAACTTACATGCATTATAATGTTTTTTAGTAATTAGATAACTTAACCCAAGCTAGGTAGTAAAGAAGCGACTTCTTGAAATATCTAGGCTAAAAGACTTTGAGGCTTTAACAAGTATCTTAGTTCTCACTAGTGGTTGTATGATTAAGCTTTCCATTTTATTGAAATTTTTAGTTTAGGAAATTTGATTTTACTATACTTAGTTATACATATTTTTCTTATTGCTTGTTTCTTTATTTTATGTAATATATTTTAGTTCACTTACCTCACACAAGCAAAGGACCTAAAAACTCCTTTACCCGAAGTATGCTCTTTTCCGTGCACCCCTAGTGATTTTGGCAAATTAGAAAAGGGGGATAGGTTTAAAATAACTCATTTTTCACATTTATTTCATTTAAGCATATTTCATAAATTCTTTTTTTTTAAGAGTTGAAATAGAGTAGATGCCCGTGTATATTTACTTTATGCTCTTTTAGTTAGTTGTGAATTTCAATTCCATTTGCTTTCCAAAAGCATGTGTGATCTCCACTTAAGCACACATTGAGATACCTAAGGACTCTTGCACATCTAGTATGGTCTCCATATCACACTCTTAGTGATCTGGATGGATCAAAACTACATGAAAGTTTGAAATACCTCTTTTAACTCCTTAATCAAATTTAGACCTCTTAAAATCAACACTGCATTGTAAATATCTAACCAACTAAAATCCTCCATAGGAGGTCAAAAAAGAATATTTTATCTAGGTAGGATTTATTGGGATAGGAATCCAAATAATGCCCACCAATCATTTTACATTAATTTGAGACATAACATTGTTGAGTTATAGGGTACTTTAAATCCTACTATCAGCAAGTGTCAAAATACAACCGGGATAAGAAGGCGTAGTGTCCAAGAATGTCAAATCCAAGGTATAGCTATATATTCTTAGCACAAAGAATCACTCAGATTTTTATGGAGATGACACTTTACCATCAAGGTTGAACCACTTATCCACACTTGACACATGTATCTTAGTATCCAAACACTAGGATATCGTT
The DNA here is from genome assembly GCA_001517045.1 of Pseudotsuga menziesii. NCBI lineage: Eukaryota > Viridiplantae > Streptophyta > Pinopsida > Pinales > Pinaceae > Pseudotsuga > Pseudotsuga menziesii. The sequence continues at coordinate 315,844 of LPNX010754751.1, forward strand.
AGGGATAAATTGTTAGTGCAACTGAATCCTAAGTTGGATCTCATTTTTTCATCCGAATATGTTTCGAGCCCTTTTGGAACATAGTCCTAATTTCCAACTTGTTAACTAATTCTATCATACCTTCACTATCCAAACATCGAAGGATTTCATCACCAAAGGAAGGTGACTATTGGAAGGCTCAATGACTTTGAGAGAATACATGATGTTACGTCTTATAGGGAATTTACATTTTGTTCTATTTTTATTAAAAGATAACCCAACTCATAATTAAAAAGAACCAACTAGTGGACTAATCATACAAAAACTCAAGCACTTGTCAAACACTTTACACCATATTGCATCTGTTGTGGTTGGCATATTTTTGCATTTTTTCAATTGTTCTTATTACCCTTTATCATCACTCTCACTTGATCACATAGACCATCACCATAGTGCAACAAATAAATATGAGGCAGTCCCTTAGACTACAAGTAATTTATCCTCTCCATAGAGGTTTTTTCCCATTTACTCGTGGTTCATAAGGGATACTCTAGTGGGGGACATTCCTAAGAAATGTTGTTAGGCTCAACAAAATGAGGATGCTCCTTGTTTAAATTTCCCTGTTCTCCCCTCGAAGATCATACAACACCTCTTTCTTATTCCTCTGGTAGAAGAGGAAATTCCCCATTCCTACCCCTCAATGGGAATACCCCCCTTGTAATATCCTCCAACAAGATAAAGGACATTCCAAACTTATCCTTTTAAAGAAAAAAGGACACCGCCTTTATCACCATCCTCACCCACTGGAGGGAGCAAGATGCATAACAAAATGGAAGGACCAACCCCCAATACAAATATGCCTTTCATGGAAATATTGAATCCCCCTGAATTCGCTAAACTGTTTAATGATCCCATCCTTCATGATCCAACTTGGCCAGATATTCCCCCTAAGCTTACTTCGGATATTCCAAAATTTTATGGGAAATATGGAGACAAGATAACATACCATGTCATGTCATTACACCTATGGTGATAATCCAATAACATCAAACAAGACTCTATACATCTTTGTCTCTTCTAGAGAACCCTTACAAGAACAATGACCAAATGGTATGTTAACCAACCATCTACAACTTATACCGAATTTGATTCAATATCCATTATTTTCCTAAGATATTTTCAGTTACGCATTCGTCATGACCTAGGGCTTAAAATCCTCACAGAATTTCAATAATCAACTTCCATCCATATAGCGAACCACATCCATGAATGGCATAGGCATTGGACCTTGCGGAAAATAGATATGCAACCTCAATTCCATTGGATTGGTTCTTGAAGTCATTGCAACCCTTGATTGCAAAAGATACGGAAACCTCCTTGCCTAAAATAGAATAATATGCCATCATGAAGGCACCATATTTTGACCTTATCTATGCACAATCTAGGTATCTGTATACCATCCTTCCAAATTCCCCTTCGCATCTCTCTTTGAACTAAAATCTCTTGGGTACATCACATTAAGATGATCGCCTTATTGGGACTATTTACCACCAAGGATATGCTCCCAAACCATCGACATATGTACCGCACAAAATGGCACAACAATACCCACCAACACCATGTATATGAGCGGCACCTCCCATTGCACCAAATCCTTCATTTTGTTAATTAGTGTATGGACCATATAGTCCTACATACTTGAATGCTATCCAAGAACCCAAATACCGCCACTGTAAATGGAACGTCTTGCTTCTATCTCCACATTGTATTTATCACCTAACACAGAGTCTTCCTACAACTGGATACAATTCATATTTTCCATTGTCTGGTCATCTTAGACCTGCCCCCATGCCTCAAATGGAGGTGAATCTAATACAACCTTCTCTTATGCAATAAACCTAAATATTTGAGCAGTTGAACATGGATAATCCCTCAAATCCTTATAAACAAGGGGAAAATATTGGAAAGAATAGGAAAAACTAGTAGCAAGGACAGGGGCGCAATCCCCCTCCCTAAATCAGAGCATGGGTAACCAAAATGAGGGGGAAAACACCCCCCCCCAAGTAGTGAAATAATGCCAATATTAGGATTAATTATTCTTGCTCAATGTGCAGAGAGTATGATCACTACACACACCATTGTCTATTAATACTTGAATGCAAACAAATGCTTGAAGCAAAGAAGTTGGACACAACCGAACTTACTCAAGCACCAAATGCACTGCATCCCTAGAAAGTTGTGTTACAACAACTCTTTTCCAATCAAGGGGTAGTTACTCAACAAGCAAATCCACACTCCCTAAGTCATGGAAGCATTGAAAATATTTACATGGACACGATCGAAGTCAAACTTCAAACCCACGCCAAAGTCTAAGTCATGCCTAAATCTCCATAAGGAGATAATGTCCCTACCACCTCTGGTGGGAATTTGCAAATACCCCGTCTAAACAATGACATAATCCCAAGGAACCCCAAAGCACTGCTTAGACAGATGACCCAAAATCCTCATATGAAAGTTTCCCACAACTATAATATAATACATGATTTGGCTCAATCACCAATTGCCATGTCCATGTTAGAAATTATTCAATATTTCCCTTCCCAAAATAAGGAATTACTCAGTGCATTGGGCATTGTCGATCCTTTTGATTCATGTATCATGACCTTCGACTTCAATAAAGGAGAACTGACCCTCAGAAGTCTCTTTCCAGAAGCTTATCACAATTAATAACATCATCATCCATCGATGCATAGTTAACGAAGGAACATCATTTTGTCTAATGTCCATTCATGTTTGGAAGCATCTGGTACCACCAAGTCTAGTCCCCTTATCCATATCTCTTCGTGCTTATGATGAGAGGCGATTAAAACCTTAAGGATTATACCCAAATTTCCCCATCGAGATAATGTGAAATTGTACTATTAGATATTAAGGTAGCCAATGCACAACTCAACTACAACATTTTCCTGGGTCATAGTTATATGTATGCCATGAAGGTGATATCCTCCTCGGTCTTTTGCATCATTATGTTCTCTAATAATGGAAATATTGTCACCCTTGACCAACGTAACTATGGTGTCCCGCATACCAATACAAATTTTGATATTTCCCCACCTACTATAGGATTGGCAATGCCCCCCAATATGTTGATATATCCTAGGAATTTACAAGGATTCTGATTTACTGGGGGCATACTTCATCCCTCCACCAAATATTCCTTTATCTATAGACAATATCATGTGTTTTATATTTACCTCCTAAGATAAGTCACAACCCCCCTCCACTTCAACATTGATACTCCCTAATAGTTGTGTCATCGACCGGACCTTGAACCCCTCGATGCCACTAGTTTTTAAAATCCCCTTCCTGTATCCCCCACAAGAGTATGAGGAATGCTAGTAATGGTATGACTTACCTTATCCCGAGATGGATTATAAGCCATTATCCCATTATGTGTTTGTACCCATTTCCTCCATAGGACCACCATTAGAAACTCTTTCCAAAGCAAAAAAACTAGTAACTCAACCACCATTGATGGTCACTAAGCCTAATTTTGGGGGCATAAAACAACCCACATTGAAATCCCTAGTAGTTTCAAGTGATACTTCCGCTCCTAGAGTCACCCCATAATATGCTCTATATAGGAAACCAAGACATGTGACTAACATGTGACCAACCTTACCTGAGCTTAGTAATTTGCTTATCACCTCGGTTAGTGTAACCCATGCCCTAAAATTTTTAGCATGGGAATGCTGACCACATCAAACAGTCCCAATACTAATATGAAAACCAAGTCATTGCATAAGTTAGCCATGCATGTACAATATGTTCTCATTTTGGGAATTATACTCATCACTGTCCTGATCTCCCTCGATTTCAATATGCCTGGGTGACCATTTGCCTCATGCATCCTATGACCAAGAGAACCTCTCCAATACATCAATAAGTTGCCTTCTTCAAAGTTTTCACTACATCAGTACCAACACTTGGGCCACCCCCACAAGTGGTGCATTCCAACATTTGTGGCATCACCTCTAGATATGCCCAGGCCACTGACACCCCAACCAACTATACAACCCCATGGGTCCTCATCATGCACGAACCATACCCATATGATACCAAAAAGAACCAAAACCATAATACTTGACCATGCCTCCCAACCTCTAATTCCAACTCATGAGATAAACAATGAACGAACTACCCATACATGTAGCTCATGTGGAAAACTAACATATTATTTCTTTCAGTGCCCCATCCTCTGTGCCAAGTGGGTCATCTGTCTCGAAAATATTATGCTCGAATATAATCCCCATATCCTAATTAGGTCATACCCACCCAGGATACCCATTGTGGAATTCCTCCTCCTAGTTCCTGACACTAGTAATCAAGAGTGATGTTATCAACTTACTCAAACAATCATACATCGCCATCTACATCAGAGGAATACCAACCTTCACCAACAAAACCACCAAAGATCATGGAAGATAACCACAATCCACCAAACAATCTCTAGAAACCAAGATGTCTTTGGAGGGATCCTTGAGAGATGCAAAACTCTCCCCCACATGTCAACATACTTGGGATTCCACTGGGTCGACTATGTAGTCTACCATGTAGATAAGTTGCACCGACTACTAGCACCAAAGGTTTCTAATGTGATAATTGTGATGACATCGTTCACCTCCTACATTGTCTCTTTCATTTTAATACAATGTAGCATTCAATTTTATTTAAGTATTTTATGACATGGATTGAAAATAATAGTGTTATTTGTCATGCAAATGATCTCTTAGTTAGATTGTTTCGTCAGCTTCACCGACGATGCGAGTGTAAGTTTTAAACATGTGTAGAGAAGCAAAGCATACAAATTATTTTAAGCAAAACATAGATTACAACACATCATTCACACATAAACATAGATATTTACCCTAGAAACTGTTAATCGGGAAAACCAACAAACCTTGGAGCCACATCTCCTATTGTCTCATTATCATTATGAATCCCTCACAATACAATATAGGTACTTCATAGCCTCTAATACCCTAATCTGTTAACCCATATTAGAAAAGTAGACCCCAATCCCTTAACTGGGATTAAATTACATATTTTTACGAAAATCACCAAAAATAACCAAATGCAACATTGAAAGGTGCACCTCTCCTCCACACGCACATGCGAAGAATATAACATATACCCAACATTCTCCCACTTGTTGTTTTCTTTGCATAACAATGATTCATGTAATCATAAAGTCATAGGTTTAGGGCATCAATTCCCATAGATTCTCTACACCAAGAGAACTTCTATGTATTGAAATACTTTGTTAATGAGTATGCAACATTTTCCAAGGTGTCAACCTTCTCCAACAATACCTTCTTGTCTTCAACCATATCTCTCACAAAGTGATATTACACATCAATATGATTTGTATTATCATGATAAGCAAGGTTCTTTGCCAAAAATATTGCACTTTGGCTATTGCAATCTAACCTTACAACTTTCTGTACAAACCCAATACATGAACACAATCTTTGCAACCATATAGCTTCTTTGCTTGCATGTGGCTTCCATGTATTCAAATTCTGTAGTTGAGAGTGCAACTAAAGCTTGTCTCTTGCTCATCCAATGGATAACTCCTCAAAATAGGTTACACAAATACCCACTTGTAGATCTTATGTGATCAAGATCTCCATCCCAGTCTGCATCAACAAATCCATGTACATTTATTACTCTGTCTGGTCTAGGTCTTCCTTGGTAGTAGATTGCATAATCTATGGTTCCACGCAAATATATGAAGACCCTCTTTACAACTGTCCAATGCTCCTTTCCTGGTTTTGACATATATCTGCTCAAAACTCCCATTACATGAGCAATGTCTAGTCTGGTACATACAATTGCATACATCAAACTACCAATTGCACTGGTATATGGAACTCGTGGCATGCATTCTTCTTATTCCTGTGTCTTGGGACATTGATCTACATATAACTTTACACCTATACAAATAGGAACCTTGAACGACTTACTTTCATGCATGTTAAACCCTTGTAGTACCATCTCAACATATTTCCTTTGATTTAAACTGATCATCTTGTTTGCACGATCTCTTTGTATCTCCATTCCTAGAATGAAGTTTGTAGCATCGAGATCTTTCATATCAAATATGGAGGACAACTGATATTTCAACTCCTTTATAACATATTTGTTGTTTCCAATCAACAACATGTCATCAACATACAATACTATGTTAATGAAGTGATATCCAACCTGTTTGGAGTATACACAGTGATCAACTTTTCTTCTCACAAACCCCAATCCAAGTATGTACCTATCAAACTTTTGGTACCACAACCTTGGAGATTTCTTTAGACCATAAAGTGACTTCTTTGGTTTACATACCAACTGTTTCTTTCCCTTTGCTTTGAACCCTTTTGGTTGTTTCATGTAGATTTCTTCTTCCATATCCCCATGTAAGAACGCTTTCGTCACATCCATTTGCTCTACTTCAAGATCAAAAGTAGTAGCACTAGAAAGAAGAAATATAATAGAAGGTAATTTTGCAACTAGAGAAAATATTTCCCCAAAATCAATTCCCTCTACTTGAGAATATCCCTTTGCTACCAAGCAGGATTTGTACTTCTCCACTTTACCTTCTGCATTCAACTTCTTTTTAAACAACCATTTTCTCCCAACGAATGTTCTTCCAGCTGGTAATTGGACTAGATTCCAAGCTTCATTTCTGTCCAAGGCATCCATTTCTTCAACCATGGCCTTCTTCTAGAGATCACTATCTTCTAAATCGATGACTTCCTTCACATATATAGGACCATCATCAGTTATAGACAAAGAAAAATAAGAGTGAAAATGAGGAGGGTAATACCTTTCTGGTTTTCTTCTTTCTCGAGATGATCTCCTCAAAACTGGGGTATGAGGTTCTTCTTCTCCCGATTCAGCTTCTTCTGTTGAGTCAGATTCTTCACCTTCGAACTCAAACTCTATTTTCTCTAGTTCCTTTTCCATTGGATTGAATTCATGTATGGGGACTTCTTTGACCTCTCTAAACACAACATCTCAACTGTAAACAATCTTCTTAGTTACAAGATTCCAAAGCTTATAACCTTTCATATCATCTTTATAGCGAATAAAGATACACTTCTCAGCTTTGTTATCCAACCTGCTCATTTTCTCCTTTGGAGCATGTACATAAGCATCACAACAAAGTTATTTCAGATTCTTAATAGAGGGTTTCTTACCATCCCATACCTCTTGTGGATTTTTATCAATCAATGCTGATGTGGGTGACTGATTTACCAAGTAACATTATGTTTCCACTACTTCTGTCCAGAATTCTTGTCCTATCCCAACACTGCTTAGCATGCTCCTTGCCTTTTCCATCAACATCCTATTCATCCTCTAAGCAAATCCATTATGTTGAGGTGTGTATGGAGTAGTATTTTGTCTTGATATACCACACTTCTTACAGAAGTCCTCGAATTCATTCCCATAGAACTCTCCACCATTATCTGTCCTCAACACCTTTATTTTCTTTTGTAACTCATTTTCTACAAGAGCCTTAAATTCTTTAAACTTAACAAATACTTTATTTTTATTTCGAAGGAAATAGATCCATGTGTTCCTTGAGAAATCATCTATAAATGAAACATAATACACATATTTTTGTAATGATGGAACAAGAACACGTCCAAACACATCACTATGTATTAATTCTAGAATTCCCTTTGCTCTTGTAGCACCAGATGCAAATATTACTCTATTTTGGTTTCCATATATGAAGTGTTCACAAAAATCAAAATCCAGAGTGCAATTAGTCATACCTTAAACCATACATTAACCTTGTAATGGTCGAAATCCCTTTTCTCTGATCTGCCCCAATATTTGATGCCATAGCATTGTCTTTCCTCCTGATGCATCCAGGGTCTTGTCATCTTTAACTCCTTCCTTAAGCACAACACAATTTTTACATTCAACAATGATGGTTCTTCCCAATAATTTTTATAGAGTTCCATACCGAAATCCCCTCATTGATACCATTGATCCTCGAACCATTTTGAAGCCACCATCTTTACATAGTTTTTACACCCACAACATCCATCTTTCCGATAAATATTGAGTTTCTTGCTAGATTTAGAATGTGTATCACTTCAGGTAGAGTTCTAATCCTTCCATCCTTTAGTTTTAGCTTGACTCTACCATGCCCAATGATATTGGTTGGTGAATCATCTCCCAAGTACACATCTCCTCCATTTTAATTTTTTATATTCACAGAACCACTCCCTACGAGGGGTCATGTGACATGACACACTTGATTCAATCAACCATATATCACGTTCTGAATGATTACCCATTGAAGGTAGATACACATCCCCTCCTTCTTCTGAGGATGTCTTCGCCTCTGTGGAAAGGGTATCCTCAAATCCCTTTGCTTTCTCCACATTCTTAGATCTGCAATCCTTTTTATAGTGCCCATCTTTACCGCATTTCCAACACTTCCTTATTCCTTTTCCTGGGATTTATATCTACCCTTAGATTTAGATCTCTCCCTAGATCCTTATTTATTTTTCTCTCTTGGGGGAGACCTCTCATAGGCAAGGAATCCATGCTATGATTATCCATCATTTTTTCCCTCATCTCTTCTGATAGTAGGGATGATACTATTTCATCAAATTTTAAGGTTGCTTGGATAGCACTACATATTGCAACAATTAGGTTGTCCCAGGAATTTGGAAAAGAACACAATAATGTAATACATTTATCTTCTTTATCCATTTTAATTCCAACATAGGTTATTAGAATTACCATAGTATTGTAGACATTTATATGCTCTGTTATAGTGTCATTCTCATCCATTCTAAGGTGAAACAATTTCTTTTGTAGAAAAAACTTATTCACAAGGGATTTTGATTGATACAAACTCCCTAGTTTCTTCCAAAGCTTTACCACACTATCTTCACTGGATATGTTCAACAACACAGAGTCTAATAAGCACAATCATATTGTACTCCTCTCCCTTCTTTCTAATTTATCCCAACCATCTTGTGATATTCCAGCGGGTTTTGTACATGGATCCACAACAATCCACTATTCCCGATCTACAAGAAGATCCTCCATTTCGAGATTCCATAGCTCAAATTTTCGGTCGTTAAATTTCTTGATCTCAATTCTCAAATAACTTGCCATTCTTTTTCAATGCACAAATCAACACTACAAATCTCCCACTGAACCCTGGTTTATCACAGACCCAAGATCTATCAACCACGTCAAACCCTGAGTAACAAAGGCGTCCCTTTGATGCTAATAATCGAGCTCTGATACCACATGTAAGTTTTAAACCTATGTATAGAAGCAAAGCATATATATTATTTTAATAAAAACAAATATTACGACACACCATTCACACATAAACACATATATTTACCCTGGAAACTATTAACCGAGAAAACCAACAAACCTTGGAGCCACACCTCCTATTTTCTCATTATCATTATGAATCCCTCACAATACAATATAGATATTTCGTAGACTCCAATACCCTAATCCATTAACACAGATTAGAAAAATAGACCCCAATCCCTTAACCGCGAATAAATTATAAAATTCCCCCAAAATAGCCAAAAATTCAAGCCATTTTCGAATGAAAACAAGCCTCCCCACCTATTTCTGTGAATGCGTCGATAAGGATCATCAGACGCAGCGCTGACATGAACACCACCCCTCCACATGAAAATGCAAATAATATAGCATATACCCAATAATAAGTTGTTGATCAAAGAATTTGACATCAGTTGCATGGTCCATTTATACCTCCCCTCAAACTCTACACTACACAAGTGGAGTCTGGTTGGGAGCATGTTGTAGAGGAAAGTATTCCTATGGCTGGGGGTTAAGAGGCCACCGACATACTAGGGTTTAAACACTAATGCATATAGTTCTGCAAGCAAAATGTAAACAATATTCAAAGATCAGATAGGTTCATACCTGAATCAATGAAGGTTGATCCAAGCTACCCTTCAATCCTTCTCTTGCTCTTCTTGCTCCAAGAGACCTGCAAAACAAACTTAACCTTCCTCAAACTAAATAGACTATATGAAAGGATATTATGTTCAATCAAACATGAAACCATAATCTGATAAGGATCATCATATAATCATAAACATAGATTCAATACACACTGAGACACATTGATTTGGAAGAGGAAGAGCATCACATCTTTATTAATCATGGAAGAAGTACAAATATTACCTTCTCCTCAAGCTAGGCACCTCACAAAACCTTGATATGGTTCTCCTACTTCTCTTCTCCAAGGAACTCAGCCTCTAAGCTCTGCAACATAGGAAGATATCATCTAGGTCAAAGTTAGGGGGATGAGAGTCCCAATTTCTCCATCATAACAATGCAAAGGTCTCATCCCCTTCATGGACCTCTCTCCCTCTCTTATATAATTTTCTGAAGAGTTAGGGTCAAAATAGGGATAAATTATAACTACAAAATGAGTTCCAAAACCACCCAAACCACCCCTAATTCATGAGTTTTCATATTTTTGACCACTACAGGAGAAAACCGTGGGTCTTATGAAGCAGAGTCATGAATTCCAAGGTGAAGTTGCGGGTTTTCTTAAGACAAGTCTCGAATGGGTACAAAAATGTCATTTTTAGGGTAGTTCCAAGGATTTCTATAGTTTGGTGTATTCTATAAAGTTTTTCTTTACTCAAATACCTTTCTAGAGTATAGAGAAGAGGTAAAACAGAGTTATAGAACTTCATATACGGATCCTCCAATCAAGGTGCTTTTTCAGTGACTTTCATGAAATGTCGTCATGGAAGTGTCAACATGTGACAAAAACATGGGAAAGTGGTCATAGGTAGAGAATGTGTCATTTTAGGCTATAACATATTACTCCTAATGCATGAGGTTAGAGGTGAAGACGATAGCCGAAATACATTATAAAAAGGAAACAACTAAGTATGGAGTCGAAGAGACAAAGAATCCAAGATCATAGTCTCGAACAAAGGTAGCTAAAATAGGGATAAATTTCATACAAAATAGATCTCTAGGACATACATGTCCATATACAAATGATCGCCATAAAGATACAAGAGGATCCAACATATGTATAACTGATGCAATTATCATGGCCGCACAATATGCAAAAAGGCACCATATAAAATCTAAAGGAGCCATGATCACAAATGAAAAAGGTGGATCCATGCTCAAAAATTGATCATAGCCACAAGAATACAAGGTGGATCTATGTCTCAACAAATGTCATATGAAGTGTGACAAGGTCTTGCACAACTCGGGCAATAGAAAATTATGACGATGCTATTGTCGGCCTAAGGTCTTCAATCCAAACTGCCCAAATGTACAAATCCTAACCATGCGAATAAAGGAATTGAAGTCGAACATGGAGGAAACCGTTTGATTACTGGTCAGTGATGAGGATCATTAACAAACATGAGGGAAACCATCACTAATGAAAATGTTCCCCAAAGTACCTAGTACATTGTAACAAGTGTGAATAAATGGTCTTGAAGTCGAAAACCTGAAGAATCCATCAAGTAGGAGACATTAAGGAATTCCCACTACCTGATAATGAGGGAAATTGCCACTGATGACTACAATCCCCAAGGTACTGTCATAAAATCTAAATATCATTCCCACAGAAAGAGGTGTTGAGGTCGATAGGAAGAGATATGTTGGAAGGAAGGCATTAAGGCATCCTTCATCATCCAACATGAGGCAAGTCAAAGACTGATTGGATTTGGAACTGGTACAAAAATTTGCCACAAGGACCACCAAAAACATGATGTAATGAACTAATACCAGGGAATGACTGACACAAAAGGTCAAGGCAACTGCAGAATTTCTGACAAAGGTTTTATCCTTAAACAATGAGCATGACACAATAGTGACTTAGGCATATTTTTACACCAAGGGACCAACGACACAAATCTGCAATGTAGGAGACATTTGACAGATTCCCCATATGACTGGAAAAGAAACCAACTAGAGGAGTAAGAAACTCTGAATCAGAATAAGGTCAAAATACTAGAACCCAACTATTGATAGATTCAAAACTGGTGCTTTGTTCAAGGAGACAACACTTGCTGCCATGATGTAAAAAACATGTGAATGAACTTCCCTTTTCATATTTCTTGTAAAGGTTTAATGAGTCCAAGAAATCAAAATTGGGACCTTCTTCATTGTTGGCAAGCTTGAAGAAGATACAAAAGAATGCTTGATAAAGCACTGATTCATGGATTTTACGAGCCCGAATTAGAGAATGCTTGACAGTGTTTTAATAGTTTTGATAGTCTGAAAACGCCAAAGAAGACTCTAGGGAGGTGCTTTTTCGTAAAGTTAGTCTCCCAAGTCCAAAAAAAGTATAAAACAATCCAAAGGAGAACCCTCTTAGCTCATGTGAACTAAGTTATGCCTTTTTCGTAGTTAGTCGGCAATGTCTGAAAAAGGGGTAAAGTATCACTAGACCGACGCTCCTTCAAATGAAAGTAGAAGCGCTTTAGTTTTAGCAAGTGTGAAGGAAAGCAATATCACTCAGAAAGTTCCATTTATTTATGAGAATGGTACATACCACATTAAACTCGATGCTTTGTTCTATGGTTTAATGAGCATGACAATGACATAAAGAGCACTCAGAATCTTTTTCATGTTTAAGTCTAGAGCACGGAAAAGAGAAAACTAAACTTGAAAATGTTCATTTCCGTAAATTTAGTCCTATAGGCCTAGGTACCACATTAAACTCGATGCTTTGTACTAGGGTTTAATGAGCATGGCAATAACATAAAGAACACTCAAAATCTTTTTCATGTTTAAGTCTAGAGCACGAAAAAGAGAAAACTAAGCTCGAAAATGTTCATTTCCGTAAATTTAGTCCTATAGGCCCGAAAAAGAGATAAATCTATACATGAATATACTCTTCTAGATTCCCAAGAAAACAGAGTATTCTTTTTTCCTAAGTAATCCACATGGTCAGAAAAAGGGGTAAACTTATACCGATGTGGATGTTCCTTCACATCCTTTAACGAGTTTGAAGGGACACGCGAACTCAACGATCTAGTCATATTTAAGGAGTCATACCAGAGATTGAAGATAACTCCATATATATCTGTAAAGTTTTAACCATTCCAGAAAATTCAACTTGCGACATCCTTACCGGTTTTAACGAGCTCGAAGGAGAGTAGAAAGAATGATGTAAATACAAGGAGACGAGTGTCAGAGGCAGGGGAAACTAGTTCCAAGTGCGAGGAACAAACCTAAGCATAATTCAAGGAAAGTGAGTAAGATAATGACACTCAGGGAACGTCTCGTCCAGGTAAAGGGTGTCAAGTTGCAAAGGAAATATGGTACAAAGCTGAGTGATAGCAAGAGCAGATATGAGGGATTATACAACGAGATAATGCGTGGAAGCTGACATCAGGCTCGTAAGCACAAGTAGGGTACATGGAAATGCAGTTACAACTTTAACAACAAGGAGAGGCCAGTAAATAGTTGTGAATCCAACTACAAATCCTGTCTCCAAGAAACAACAACATAAGAATCATATTCAGAAGAAAATATCCGAATGTAGGTCACTTTGGCCGAAACACATAAAACTTTTCTATATTCTACATAAGGTGTAGTCAAGGCAGAATCAACCGAAGAGGAATCTATAGTGCCAAGGCTTGAGGGTTTATAATCAATAAGATCAATCTCATAAGAAAAGTAAAAATCAACAAGGGAGATAGAGTCTGCAGGGAAAAACTCAGTATCACAAGAGTTGAAAAATCTAGAAGAAAAATCAAACTCATCAGGATCACTGACTTGTTGTTCAAAAGAAAAGTCCAAAGACTTAATATAAGAAGGTCGATCAATGGAAAAATCAGGCTTATTAAGCAAGTCAGGGTTAGAATTAGTCACAATTGAACCACCATCCATAAGAAGGTCAAACTGTATCAAAGTCTCTAGGAATACTTCATCAAAAGAAAGTAGATCATCCGAGATAGGACACATATCTAAACTTTAAAATGGATCAACAGGGTGGAGAGCGGGCTCCACAGTTTGTTTAGGATGGATCACTTGGTCAACTGCTGGGACCGAGTCCCGAGAAGGAAAGCATGAATACATATACTTCTTCTTAGTATCATTTGAGCATGAGGGATATGAGGCCACACAGCTCACCCGTGGTAGGGTAGTGTCTACCAAGACACTGGGAATCAAATAAAGGAAAGAATTGGTCTCTAGTTGGGTCAGGAGAGGGATCAATAAAATCCAACTGATCGATAGTAACATGTCTTCGTTATGATTAAAGTACATCACATGAAAGAATGTTGACACCACAACTCACATGGCATAGACATAATCATGCTCGAGGAGAATATTGAAGTCCAAGGGGTCCTCTATTACCATTAAATCAACTAGGACGGTCTTCCAACCCAAAGTAAAAGATGTTTGAGTAAGAATTCCCAAAGTTGTACTAGTTCTTCTATCAAAGGCCAATAACTAACTATCATTCGACATAAGGTTGGGAGATCCCATGCCTCACCAAGAACGTGCATGTAAAAATACTAACCGAGTCTCCTTCATCAACAATACAATGAGCAATCATGTAATTTCCAATTTTGACCTTTATCTGGAAAGGTGCATCAGAAGGGAGGCGCGGCTCAGCTAAGCTCTCCCAATCAAAGGAAGCAATCCGAGAGCTTAGTGGGGGTTCATCTAAAATGAGTTCAGTTCCCCCTTGTCCAGAAGGTTTTGAAGTGGTAGTGAAGAAAATATGACTAACAGATGATTCACTCTCCAAAGGAAGAGTGGGATTGATCGAAGATGCCATCGACTCAATCGCTTGATGGAAATCACTCTCTAAAGGGAAAGTGGGATTGGATGAATATTTCATCAGTTGAATCACTTGGTAAAGGTCACTCTCCGAAGGGAGAGTGGGATCAAAAAAAGATGACATTGGTTCAACCACTTGATTAATCGAAGGATGAATAGGTTATTGAGAAGCTTAAGGCTGTTTAGGAACAATATGTCCTTGGAACCATACTCTTTGAGCCTCTGCAATAGAAAGGCACTAATGAGTAAGGTGGTCTCCCTCGCAAATCCTACAAGGGAACTTTGGATTGCATTTCGAATGATTATTTTTCTCAACGGTGTCACCATGACTTGTATTGGTTGATTGCTTTCTCCCAACATGACCTCCAAGGGCTGGGTGGTTAGGGTCAACTTGAATAGTAGAGGTTGAGTGTATTCCCCCAGCATGAATTCCAGAGGCTAGGTGGTGAGGATCAACTTGACTTGCAAAGGTTGAGTTCTAGGGTCCAACATGACCTGCAGAGGTTGGAGGGGTTCCCCCAGCATGAAGTACAGAGGTTGAGTGACTGGGTCCAACATGACTTATAGAGGTTGGAAGGGTTCCACCAGCATGACCTGTAAATGCTGAGTGGTGAAGATAAAATTGACTTGTGGAGGTTGAGTGCTGGGGTCCAACATGACCTACAGAGGTTGGAGGGGTTCCCCCAACATGAATTACAGAGGCCGAATGATTGGGTCCAACATGACTTGCATAGGTTGGAAGGGTTCCACCAACATGACCTACAGAGGCTGAGTGGTGAATATCAACTTGAATTACAGAGGTTGAGTACTTAGATATAATGACCTACAGAGCTTGGATAGGTTCCCCCAACATGGACTATAGAGGCTCGGTGGTGAGGTTCAACTTGACCTACAGAAGTTGAATGGGTGCCCCCTTGATTTCGAGTCTTCTTCCTATTCTTCCTTCTTCTATTCCTTTTAGAATGCAGGTTACAAGTATAATAACTTTCATTGCATGAGGTAGAAGGAGGAGGAGAGGATTCTTCAAGTGAAGGGGAAGCATTGTTTGGATTCCCTTGATATAAAGAGCTTGCTTGAGAAGCATCAAGAGCATTCAGGACAATAAGAGTGGAAAAAAACCAAACCGATATCCCTAAGGTGAATCCAGGAAGATTCAAAGTGGTCATCAAAGGAACACCAACATTCCCGGTGAGAGGAATGTTAGGATATTTAGACACTTAGGAGTTAGTTAAGATCAACCTGTGTAATATATCCATTAGGTAAAGTGTGTTTCTTTAGTATGAATTTGTAAATATTCTAATCTGGAGGTCACGATATGCTCTAGACATAAAGTGATCCAACGGTTCAACTTCTCTTAGATCATACCTACCATTGATAAGTGGCTGAACACCCGATTGTTCCATGATCTCTATTTAAAGAGCATGGAGGGTCCTTGGCTAGTTGATCGATTATGAGAAGCTCATGTAACTTTCTTTCTTTTGCATAATAAATTTCTTCAAGTAGCTATTTGGATGGGGCTGTGGATTGTTTCTCTCTCGAGGGTTTTAACCATGTGACAAACATCGATGTGTTGATCTGTGATCTATTTGTGTGAAACGGTTGCTCAAGGTGTTCAGTATTTTGGGAGTACCCTGTGTACCTGAACATGGTATCAGAGCATTTATGAAGAGACGTTTTCAGTTTTGATCAAGATCTAGAACCAGTGTTGCTGAAAATTTGAAAGGGTTTCTGGTTCTAGATTTTCTATGCACTTATGGCCTATGGGAGCTATTCTATTGCATCCGAAGCACCGTTTCTATTGGGAAATAGTTCTCGTTTCATCGAAAACTATTTTCGTTTGTTCCAGAAACACCAATTTCGGCAAATCTGAAGGTATAATGTTATAGTGACAGATTTGTTTTTTTTAAATCTCTCATATTTTATCAGTTTTATTATTAGATCTTTACTGGTTTAGTCTCGGACTGTTGCTTTCCCTGGTTGTGTATGCTCTTTGCCGTGCACCTTGCGCGATCGTGGCGAATCAGAAACTAAAAGGGAAAGTTTTTTTTCTTTTCTTCTCGGATATGTATGCTCTTTGCCATGCACCTTGTGCGATCACAACAAATAAAAAACAACAAGAAAACTTGAAAAACGTAGAATTTCCGGGAAAGCTAACTAAGATCTAACCCCATTGTGTGGAAAAAGATTTTTTGTTTTTGTTTTTCATTTTTTTTTGTGATTTGCAGGAAACAAAAGCAAGCACAGAGAACAAGAGAGAAGAGTTAAAAAAAAAACTCTTCCTCTTTCCATTCTTTTATGTACCTTTAAACTTAGCTCACCTGGTCCAAAGTTGCTTTATTCCTTAATAGGTCTTGAGTTCAAGTCTTATTAAGCTACTTTTTAGTGCATGCAATTTCTATTTTCAAGTTACTTTATTGTAAAAGTGCATCTCACTTAAATAAAATAAAATAAAAAGTGAGTCACTTAAGTCTTTTCATTTTTTGCCGCACTATTTAAAGTAACATTACTGTAAAATTGAACATCACTTATTCTACAAAAGTGATTCACTTAAAAACAACTTTATTGTAAAGTGATTGTGAAAGGTTGATCTTAGGAAGAGGGGGGTTCTTTTTTTTAGTTGGTCAACTTAATATATGCCATGTCACTATTGGGGACATCTTCAACATTTTCTTTGATCAAGCATAACTTCATCATCCATAATCAATTTTCAGTGCTGTTTTTTTTTTAAACCGCATATATTTTCGAGCTCTTTGTATCCAGACAGTTAGTTTCTGCTATTTCAGTCATTATTTTATAGTATGTCCACCCCTTGTGATATACTTACAAGTTTTAACTATTTCTCATGGAAATCTCGTATGGAGGATGTTCTACGAAGTAGGGGACTTTTCAGGATAACCTCAGGGAAAGAAACAGAACCCACTGATGATGATAAGATAATTAAATGGGAAAATAGATGTGATGAAGCTCGTGGATTGATTAGAATGTCAATCTCTACTGATTTGCGATTCCACATATCTGGAATTGATGAACGTGATATAACTTGAGAAAAGTTGGAATTTGTGTTTGGTAAACACAATGAAATTCAAGGTCATCAACTTGAGAATGAGTTGATTTCCTTGAATACAAATAATTTTTCATGCATTCAAGACTATTTATCTAAGTATAAAACTCTTAGACTCTTATGTGCAGAATGCAATATTAAGAAAGAATACAAACAATGTATTTATCATATTCTTTCCAAAATTGGACCTGCATATTCTGTTTTTGTATCTACATTCTACTCCATGAAAGAATCCTTGACTGCAATTAGCTATCAAGAGCCTAGTCTTGAATCCTTGTGATTCCTTAATTAGAGAGCAAGATAAGCTCGTTCATCTTGGAATAATTAACAATGCAGATACATCTGGGAAAGCCTTATTGTCTTAACAAAAAGAAAAGTCCAAGCCTCCCAAGAAACAAAATTTTCGCAATAATAAGCCAAACAACAAGGGTCCCAAACCCTCTCAGTCAGCTCCTTCTTTAAAAAATGACAAAGGATCCAAGCCAAAAGGAAAGAAGACTGAGCATCATTGCAATTTTTGTGGGAAAGATAATCATTATGAATCTAAGTGTTTCAAGAAGATGACAGCCTTGGAAGCAACAATGAAGAAGCACCACATCAACCTAGATTCGTTTTCAGAATCTACCTCTCATGGACATGCACTTTGTGCTTCTGGTTACTCTTATACTGCATCTTCTTCTTCTACTTCAAATGAATGGCTCATTGATTCTAGAGCATCTTATCATATGGCTAAGGATCAAGCCATCTTTTCTACTATGCATGAATGTAACACCAAACAAATATTTGTTGGTGATGATAGATCTCTAAGTGTTGTAGGATCTGCAACAGTTCTAGTAGAAAATGGTCATTTCAATGATGTACTATGTGTTCTAAAAATTTCCTACAATTTGTTATCAGTCTATCAAATTACTCATTCGGGTGAAGGTAAAATTTTGACGTTTACACCTCACCAAGTTGTGATCAAGGATTTTAAAAATCCTCAAAATGTCCTTGCTACTAGAATTGTTGATGATATTATCAGGTTGTACAAATTTAACAACTTTGGGTCATCACCTTTTCCTTCAGTTTTTGTTGCTCATAGTGATAAATTGAGCAAACTTTGGCATGAGCGATTTGGTCACTTAAATTATCGCTCATTGCAACAACTATGTAAAGACAATATGGTGACTGGTCTTCCGATGGTATCTTGCAAGGATGGTGTTTGTTCCGGTTGTGTACTCAGAAAACATCATTGAGACAATTTTGACAAATGTGCCTCTTGGCATGCCTTGGTTCCCTTGGAGCTTGTGCATAGTTACTTGTGTGGTCCTCTTCCATCTGCTTCCTTTTCTGGTTTCAAATATTTCTTAACTTTCATTGATGACTACTCTAGACGCACTTGGGTTTACTTCCTAAAAATTAAGAGCGAAGTATTTAACATGTTCTTGGCCTACAAGGCCCTTATTGAGAAACAATTTGGTCATCAAATTATTAAGTTAAGATCTGACAATGGAGGATAATATGTTAACAACAAGTTCACTAATTTCTGCACTGAACAAGGAATCCAACAACAACACACTGTTCCATATACACCACAACAAAATGGTGTAGCTGAATGAAAGAACTGCACTTTAAAAGAAATGGCTAATTATATGATCCAATCTAAGGGACTAAGTCTTCAATATTGGGCTGAGGCCATAAATTGTGCAAATTACATAGTTAATCGCACACCCACTAAAGTTTTACAAGGTATAGCACCGAAAGAAGCATGGAGCAAAATTAAACCAGATGTAAGTCACTTTCGTGTGTTTGGTTGTGAAGCATGGGCTCACATTCTGGATGAAAAACGAAAAGCATTGTAGCCTAAAAGTGAAAAGTGCATATTTGTTGGATATTCTAAAGATGTAAAAGGTTATAGACTTCTTCAGCCACATTCTCATGATATAATCATTAGAAAAGATGTTAAATTTGATGAAAATCTCTTGGCCTGCGAGCCTAACTTGGCGGGTGTACCATCTTTGGCCTGCGAGCTTGATTCGACGATTGTGCCTTATTCCTCTTCTTCTTCGAACTTCCTTGATAGGTATCCAACTCCAGTTTCTGATGATGACAGTGAGGATGAAAATCCACCTCCGCTTGCTCATGTTCCTCCAATTGCACCAGCACCAATGCTTCCTCGATGGGTCCGTTCAACATGTGAAGCAGCTAGTGATCCTAGAGATCAATGTCAAACACGTTCTCAGTTTCAACGAGCCTCTTCTCTTTTGGCTCAAGTTTTCAAGAATCATGATCCAGAAAATTTTGCAGAAGCTTCAGGAAATCCAGATTGGAATGTAGCTATGGATGAAGAATATCATTCCTTAATGGAGAACGATACTTGGGATCTTGTTCCTCTTTCAAAAGGAAGAAAACTTGTCAGATGTAAATGGGTCTACAAAACTAAGTATGCATTGGATGGAAGTGTTGAAATACTTAAGGAAAGGTTAGCTACCAAAGGTTTTTCCCAAGTTGAAGGGATTGACTACAATGAAACCTTTGCTCCTGTCGCAAAAATGAATTCCATCCACCTTGTTCTTTCCCTTGTAGCCTTACATAACTGGGAAGTCCATCAAATGGATGTCAAGTCTACCTTTTTTCATGGTGATTTACAGGAGGAAATTTACATGGAACAACCTCCTAGATATGTTCAGGATAACTCTAGCCTTGTCTGTCTCCTTAAGAAATCCTTATATGGCCTTAAGCAAGCTCCTAGAGCTTGGTATGCCAAAATGGATAGATTTCTCCTTGACACTGGTTTTTCTAGATGCCATTCTGACTCCAATGTCTATACCAAGAAAGTAGGAAACCATCTCATCATACTTGTTCTTTATGTTAATGATCTTGTCCTTACTGGTAGTAACCCTAAACTTATAACCCATGTGAAATCCAGTATTAAGCAAAATTTTGAAATGTCAGACTTAGGACATTTGTATTATTTTCTTGGTCTTCAAGTCTTGCAAACCAAAGAACGAATATTTCTTTCCCAGTCTAAGTATGCTTGTGACCTTCTTCATCGCTTCCACATGGAAGATTGTAAACCAACCCCTTCTCCCTTCCAGTCTGGAGTCAAACTTTATGCCAATTGTACTTCCCCTGAAGTAGATGCCACCTTGTTGGTAGTCTTTTATACTTGACTCATTCCCATCTTGACCTTTCCTTTGCCGTTGGTTGTGTTTCCGTTATATGAAAACTCCTCATGAAAGTCACTGGAAAGCAGGAAAAAGAATACTTCGATATATTCGAGGTACAATTCAATTTGGGATTCATTACAGTATAGGGGGGAAACCTTTGTTGGTTGGTTTCACTGATTCAGATTGGGCCGTCGATCCTGATGATTGAAAGTCTACTGTAGGTTATGTTTTCAGTCTGGGATCTGGACCTGTCACTTGGGCTTGTAAGAAACAACAATCTCTTGCTCTTTCTTAAGCAGAAGCAGAATATTGAGCCTCAGTTAATGCCAGACAAGAAGCTTTATGGATTCGACATATCCTTTCAGAGTTTGGATTTGAGCAGCAGCAACCTACTCCACTTTGGTGCGACAATCAAAGTGCCATCAAGCTTTCCAAAGATCCTGTTCTACATCAATGCAGCAAACACATTGAGCTACACATGCACTTCATCATAAATCTTGTTCATGATCGTGTTCTTGAAATGCTCTATTGCCCTACAGATGATCAAGTTGCAGACATCTTCACCAAGTCTCTTACAGAAGCGAAGTTTTCTAAACTTCGATCTATGTTAGGAGTTCAAGAATGTGTCCTTAAGTGGGGATAGGCTCTAATGCCTCCTTCCTTCTCCTAATAATGTCACTTTTGTAAATCCTTCAATCCTATCCCAAGTTGTTCTTAAGGGGATATGTTAGGATATTTAGACACTTAGGAGTTAGTTAAGATCAACTTGTGTAATATATCCATTAGGTAAAGTGTGTTTCTTTAGTATGCATTAGTATGCATTTGTAAATATTCTAATCCGACGCTCACGATATGCTCTAGACATAAAGTGATCCGACGATTCAACTTCTCTTAGATCATACCTACCATTGATCCGTGGCTTAACACCCGATTGGTC
The DNA here is from genome assembly GCA_001517045.1 of Pseudotsuga menziesii. Lineage (NCBI taxonomy): Eukaryota > Viridiplantae > Streptophyta > Pinopsida > Pinales > Pinaceae > Pseudotsuga > Pseudotsuga menziesii. The sequence continues at coordinate 337,820 of LPNX010754751.1, forward strand.
CATGATCTCTATTTAAAGAGCATGGAGGGTCCTTGGCTAGTTGATCAATTATGAGAAGCTCATATAACTTTCTTTCTTTTGCATAATAAATTGCTCCAAGTAGATATTTGGTTGGGGCCGTGGAATCTTTCCCTCTCGAGGGTTTTAACCACGTGACAAACATCGGTGTGTTGATCTGTGATCTATTTATGTGAAACGGTTGATCAAGGTGTTCAGTCTTTTGGGTGTACCCTGTGTACCCAAACAAGGAAAAGTACAAGGAGCCCCTAGCATGGGGATCTCATGGTTAGTGTCCATAGGGGTATTAGCCATAGTTTGTGACTTAACCAACAACTGAGGTCAAATAGCAACCAACAGTAGAAAGAGCACACCACTAGAAGAAAAAATCGTAAGTATCAAACTAGGAAAATGAAGGTACCTTCGAAAGGAAAGTATGGGATGATTAGGGACCAGAACAAACCGGTGAAGGTCCAAGAGTAGTTACTTGGTGTCTCGTGATGATTTTTCTGGGTGAAAGCATTTGAATCACCAAACCACCCTCCCAAATTGTCAACCGAAGTTACCTCCCAAGTCTACCCTAGGTATAGTGGAAATAACCTTCCACCATAACCTGTGTAGAGTACTAGCAGACAATATAGTAAGGCTACCAAAATAGCAGAGAAAATCCGATGGAATAGTTGTTAGTCTAGCCGATGCACATGGGAAGGGTAGCTAAGCTTGAAACCTAAATAGTACCAAGCACCATATGGGGCCTGAAGGAGGTAATGAGTAAGTCCCCAAACGTGCGACAACTCTGGTATAATCTCTACTGGGTATAGGGTGGGTATCTCCAAGTACTCAGTATCGCACGACCTCGTGCTTGACTCCTGTGTTAGAGGAGATTTATGGTGTCTTTCTCTATGAATTTGGATTTCCTAACACATAGTACACTATGTTTAAGTTTAAAGTTTTGGGTAGTTAATATGTCACTAAACCAAAATACTATCCTAGATTAGTGTGTGTCGTCCCTAGAAAGAAATCGTTACTAATAAATTTTAGATATTAAACGTTCTTTTTAAGGCTATTGATTATTCAAAAGGTGGCAAAGGTGAAACCAATGGTGTTTGACTCGACAGTAGAAACAATATGACTAAGAAAAAGAAAAATTTAAATGCATATGCAAACCTACTTCTCTTTCTTTTTCTAATTGAAAATTGAAAGCCATGAAAGAAGAACTTTTTTTTATTGTTCCAAGAACAACAATATGCAATGTATTTAAGACTAAAACCCTAATCTACATGCATATAAAGAAACTAAATGTTATTTTTACTTTTCTTTTATGAATTCAAAAGAAAAATAGTCTACAAACTAATGCATTCAAAGCAAAGTAAGCTAAGCAAATAGACTTCTGATCTACACCCTACTAACAAATCCTAGGGTGCCTTAAAGTCGGATATAACGTCACTAAGAAGGAAGAATTGAAAAGGTAAAAAAGGAAACCACTTTGGAATGAAGAGACTAAAATATAAGACTGAAATAAATAATGGTCAAGAAGCTCCAATATTAAGTCCAAACCTGCAAATAGAGGCTGCTCAACACCTTTCCCAATAAAGCCAAGCCAAGGAAGGAGGTGTTGGGGGGGGGGGGGGGGGGGCGCGGCGGGCAAGAAACAAAACAAAAAAAGTTTAAGGGATTGCAAAGGACTTACAACCTAGACAAAGAGCATTTAAAATAGGTGACACTACTCCCTTGGGTTCATGTGCAAATAGAGGAACCTTGAAGACCCTTCAGACAACCCTAAAAAACACCACAAAAACCCAAAAAATGATGAAAAAAATCACTTACAGGGGCATTTGCGAGTTTCCTTAAGGAATGCCACTAGTTCCAGGGTTAAAAATCCAGGTTTCATCAAGGGATTTCATGAATGGGCTCATAATTCATTATTGTGCAGTGCTGAACTTGCAAATGGGTAGAAATATGCTCCAAAAAGGTCAAAAAATGCCCTAGAAAGGGAGGGGAGGTGTTCTAACATGTCTAAAATTTTCTCCTAAGTTGTAAAGTGGGCCTAAAACCTAAAAAAACACTGGAAGAAATAAAAATAAACCCCAAACAGACAAGGCTCTCCCCAGCGGAGTCGCCAATTCTGTTGTAGAGGAAACTGTTCCTATGGTTGGGGGTTAAGAGGCCACCAACATACTAGGGTTTAAAGACTAATGCATATAGTTCTACAAGAAAAATGTAAACAAGATTTAGAGATCAGATAGGTTCATACCTAAATCAATAAAGGTTGATCCAAGCTTCCCTTCAATCTTCCTCTTGCTCCTCTTGCTCCAAGAGACCTGCAAAATAAACTTAACCTTCCTCAAACCAAATAGACTATATGAAAGGAGATTATGTTCAATGAAAAATGAAACCCTAATATGATAAGATCATCATATAATCATAAACAAATATTAAGCACACAAGACACATTGATTTGGAAGAGGAAGAGCATCACATATTTATTAATCATGGAAGAAGTATAAATATTACCTTCTCCTCAAGCTAGGCACCTCACAAAACCTTGACCTGGTTTTCATGCTTCTCTTCTCTAAGAAACTCAACCTCCAAGATCTACAACACAAGAATATAGAATCTAGGGAAAAGGTAGGGGGATGAGAGTCCCATTTTCTCCAACATAACAATGTAAAGGTCCTGTCCCCTTCATGGACCTCTCTCCCTCTCTTATATACTTTCCTAAAGAGTTAGGGTCGAAATAAGGATCAATTATAACTGCAAAATCAATTCCAAAACCACCCAAACCACCCCTAATTTGATAATTTTCATATTTTTTACCACTAGAGGAGAAAATCATGAGTATAATGAAGCAAAGTCGCCAATGCCAAGGTGAAGTTGCGGGTTTGCTTAAGATAAGTCACAAATGGGTCAAAAAATCACATTTTTAGGGTACTTTCAAGAATTTTTAGGGCTTGGTGTCTTATGGAAAGTTTTTCCTTACTCAGATACTTTTCCAATGGTCTAGAGAATAGGTCAAATGAATTTATGAAACTTCATCAATGGATCCTCCAATCAAGGTGTTTTCTCAGTGACTTTCATGAAATGTCATCATGGAAGTGTCAACATGCGACGAAAACATGGGAAAGTGGTCATAGGTAGAGAATGTGTCATTTTAGGATATAACAGAGCAGTCATTTACAATTAAAAAAATGACATGGTGACTGAGTTATTGAATTATGCCCTCCACATTGAGATGCAACACCTACATGCCCATTTGTATTTCCATCTTGTAGTCTCGCAATTGAACAAAGTGTTTCATGTCCTTAATACACTCCTCTTTCATAAGTATTTGTGATTCTGCCTACCGGTCTAGAAATGTGAAACCATAATGTTCACTCATGTCCCTAGGAAATCCAACGCATTTGTTGATCACGTCACCAATAAGGTCTTTGATTGACACCTGTTACATCAATAGTCAATCTAAATCTGCAAGAAAGTATATGATATATGGCTAAGGCATATGCTAGTTCCTATAACTATATATCAGCATAGAGTGATATATAAACACAATATACATCACATCACATACAAGAGATCAAAATGATGATAAAATGGTGTGTGTGTGTGTATCATAAAATTATGTATGTACATAATGAGCCTCTTAGGTCATATACAAAAAGAATCATTATCCTTATGGCGGTATATAAAAAAACCTCTTCCCATAGGCTATGCCAACAACATATACAAAAAGGGGCACCTAACCCTATATACAATAAAAAATATGAGTGCCTACGAACCATGGTTACTTCCCAAGTAATGGAGCACACGGTCCCATAATGGCTAAAGGATCCACTACTAGTGGTGGTAATAATAGTCTTGGTATAGGTCCTGGTCCTCGAGCTAACATTAGTCTTGCTAGTGGAGGACCCTATCCTCCCTATTCTGCATGATCCAGATGGCCTACCACTACCGCTCGTCGCATCACTGGTTTCCAACCGGGTATGCACTATGTTAGTATCCATACAACCTAAGATAGCAGATCATCACCAATATCCAATAATGGATGCTTTTCCACTCCTCTCATCAAATAAGATAGCCTCCCCTTCAAGTTGGCTAAGACTAGAGTAGTATGATATCCTATAACATTCCCACCCGTTTCTCCCCCTATTACTCCCCTTGTTGTTTCTCCCACCTCCCTCTCCTCACACCACCTATGACAATGAGCCCCTAGAGGAGGAGGGGGCATGTTAGCTGTCATCAATACCCAAACCAATCGTATAGGTCTGATATCTACATCACAAACATGTAGAGAATCAAAACGAATCATACATATATAAGTGTGCATAATCTATCAAATGGATAAACATATGTATCAAATAAAAGAACACATACATGTATCACCCCAGTAATGTTTTGGAACTGGAAGCTCTGGATCCCCCTAGAAGTTCATCCCACTCCAAGCATAACGCTCCATTAGACCAATCCTTTGGTTCCACACATCAAAATTTAGGAGGGTGAAATTATTCCCCACCTCTCTTCCTCCATCCGGGGGCATCACATGCCCCAAATATGCCATTTGTGGCTCTCGATGCCCCCTCTAATGCATCACTACCAATGGTCATAGAGATAGATACCACTTAAAGAAGTAAGCACACAACATGCTCACATATGTAAAAGTCCCTATGTTTTTGTGGGATCTCTCACTCAACAAATGCATCATATGATGCAACATCATAGACTCCCAATCCAACCTGAGAGTGGATATTACCCGCTAAACAAGCAAAAGTTGGTTATTAGTGATCCTAGTGGGGGTCGTCACCCCAAGTACTCATACTATGAAAGTGGCCACCACTGAGACAACTAGTGATGTAATCCTAGCAACAAGAATATGAACCAAAAGATGTGTAAATTTCCTTAAAACTCACACTTGAGCCAAACAATATATTTTAATTTTTATTGATAACCACACATGAATTTATTTACTAGTAATGCAGTGGAAAATAAATATTTAGAAACATGTAACAATAATCACATCAAAATATACACAGTATTTTTGGGTATGGAAACCCCCGGATAAAACCCAAGGTGGGAAAATCAATATAACAGTCAGATATGAAATTTTATTATGAAGATATAGAACAAATACAATCCAGTGCATCAATACACCCAACCTAGAAAAATAGAACCTCTATGAGATTACTCAACAAGCCCAGTGAATCAGTACGAACCCCTATGCAGTTGTACGACCTCCTGCGTCAACAGTACAGTCCTCTATGTCAGCAGTACGGATCCGTACGGTCTTGCGTTAGTTGTACAAAATTAGTACAACTGATGTATGAACTACCTATTATGTGTATGACCTCCCTCTGCGTGATCTTGTATGACCCTATCCTCTTCCTGGTCAATAAGTGAATCCCTCGGGTGAGTGTTCCTCCGTCTTCAGGAAGATATTGTATATTTGGGAAATTTCCTTGTTTGACTTGCAGGTGTTTCTCCAAATCCTGCGTTCATAAGCCATCCTTTTCCATCATGCCTTAATCACTAAAGAGTATCAGGACAAAGTGTATAAGAGTAAAAGATAAATCAATGTATTTCAGCCCTCAGCATAGCTTCATACCTCGCACATTAGGGGGCATCTGTTAACAATAAAATTAACACCCTCGAATATGATGGTATGAAAACATATATTCTTTTCACCCGCAACATGAAGACCAGAATTTGGAACAAATTGAGAGCTTTGATCTCTCATCAGACTACTGCTTCCACAAAGGAAGATGTATGCAAAGACAAAGGTTTCTCTTAATAATTCAAGATCAAGTCTACTTAAGGGGAAAAACCTAGTTACCACAACTCCTGGAGTGGATACAATACATTTCCTATGTATTAATTGTCCTAAAACCTTGGATATTCAAGTAAAATGCTTAAAAAACTAAGTAAAGTGAGTTTTTTGAAGGAAATAATAAAAAATATTCAAAAAAATTAATCCCACATCCATGGTTAGTGATTGGGTACACAAATCCCAATGCTATATAAGAAAGGCACATGAGGTGAAGGCATGATGAAGGATTTGCAGGATAGATAAAGTCTTTTTCATATCAAGTTTTTGGTGATCATTAGCATTGATGGAGAAGGATGGTTTAGAGAAAATGAGAAAGGGATTAACCTATTATTGGGTTGTAATCACTTTCCTCCTATTTTCAATATGATGCAATTCTAGTCTCCCCAAAATGTTGTGATTGAATCTATGCATTTTCATATGTTTTTGTCAATGTTTGGTAGATAGATTTCAAGTTTTTTTCAAATTTTTCAAAATCTATAGGTAAGGAACTAGCAAGCAAGCTGCAAATGGATGCCTAGAGGCCATGGATGCTCACGCAAAGGGATCTTCCACGAACAACATGCTTCAAGAGGTAATATCCTTTATTCCACCCCTCTCTACTCTTTTAAATTTCTTAGAAATATTAGGAAGCTTTCAATTATTGCATGTATTTCTGTTAATTAGGACTCACCCCCCTACAGTGAAGGATAGAATATGCTGTAGACAAGTCCCCGCAGCTAAATCTACCAACATAATGGCGAGAATAGAATATGTTTTCTCTTGATTTATTTATTTTTTCCCCTTGTTTGGATGTTTCTTACCTTAAAATATTTTAATGCATGTTTATCTTGGTATTATAAGGCTTTAGTTCAGTTCTGGAGGTCAAAACCGACCTGATTCAACCCTTGGATTTCCATTTTTCAAAAACTTTGGGCCTAGATCTTGATTTTACCTCTATTGAGCTTGTAGATGCCATTTTATACAATACACAGAATTTCAACCTCCCCTAACACCCTATTTGACTCACCTAGGTGCGTCGGTGATACTTTGTGCATCAATACAGAAGTGCGCCGACCACAGTGAGAAAGAGTCACGAGTTCTTGATGTTTTGGGCATAAAATACTCATTGCTTATCCGTTTTGAGTGATTTATTTTTCTATGAAAATATTAGGAAACCATATAATTGATTTTATAGTATAATTTCATCTATTGTGGTCAATTTGTGAGGATTTTTTATGACTTTAAATATTTGTGTGCTTACAAACTTCAAAATTGTCAAAAAATTGTCAAAAACTAGGAATCACGAGTCACTATTTTAGGCCTATATTTAGGGATGATTTTGAACTTTTAAAACTTGTAGATGATGGTAGAGACCTGTTAGGACCTATTAGGATCATTTTTGAAGGATTTAGGGTCATTTTTCCTTGAATTTGGAAGTCTTAGAAACCTCCTTAAAAAAACTAGGAAAAATCACTTTGAGTAGTATTTGTTTCTAGTGTTGTTAAAGTTTTTATTTAAAAGAATGATAAGATACGAAAGTTTACGAAATATTTACCATTTAGTTCCTTTTTCATTCTTTAATGTCTATAATTTTTTCTAATTTGGTCCTTTTAATCACATGTTTGCACAAGGAAATTGTTGAAAAATTGAAGAACATGACACATTGTTTAAATTTATGAACCTTTAAGGCCTTGAATTTTGAAGTCACATGAACTTTTTGACCTTCCAAACAAATTGAAATAAAAAATAAGACACATTTAAGACTATCAATTAAATCAATTTCAAATAAATTCTCAAAAATACGTACCTATAACTTAGGATCAGTTCAAACACAATGAGAGGACCTTGTTTGTTTCAAAATTATTGATATGAGTTGTGTTCGAGCCCTACGTATCCTCTTCATTCACACCTTCGGGCGATATTGTGAAAGATAAATAGGGATATCAACTATAATAGTCTAGGATTATTTTTGAACAAAATTCTGAGCCCTGCATATCCTGTTCACTTGCACCTTCGGGTGGACTCGTGCATGAGAAACATGGATCTCAAGTGTAATAGTGTAGACTTTGTTGTTGAAGCATATATTTTCTAAGATCTGCGTATCTTCTTCACTTGCAATTTCGGGTGGTTCTATGAATGAGAAACATATATCTCAAGTGTAACCGTTGATCAAACCTCAAAAAATTATTTCAAAGAAAAACAAGTTGCTTCAAACCTCAAAGACTCATTAAATATTTTTGCATCAAATTTTTCGAGCCATTGAATATTTTACTTGATTTAGGTATATTTGTTTCCTAAAATTTTGAAAAGTGGGAAATACATGCATGTTTGAAGGATCTCAAAGAACCTGTTACACTTCCATAGTATAGAAGTTCATTGAAATAAAGGAAAGAGTAGTGAGAATTGTGCATTTGATTAGATTAGCATTTTGAGTCACAAACACCACCAATTTCACCATCACTCCTAGAGACTAAGAAAACTACACTAAAATCAACGCTTAAACTAAAATATATCAAGTTTCTTTTTCATATCACCAACATAGATTAGGATAGGGTCTTGGAATAAGATTGGAGAGTTAACACTCCAAGACCACAAAACTTTGAAACTAGTATTGATTAAAGATAATCAAATCCATTAGTAGAAAAGGGTGCATGTTGGGAAAGCACTTCTAACACATGCATTAAGCACCCCGTCAATCTAAATTAGTAAGGGTGGTACCCCCCCTATTGCTTATTTGGTGGGATATGAGCACATTACAGTATTTCAGCTAAGTGACAAGTCCTCGAAGTGACATCACTTTCTTGAGATATCTAGTCTATGTGATTTATGCTAGACTGATGACTATCCTACCCGACCACTGATTGTGAAGTGGTAACCATATATTCTTTTCCTAGGGAATCACACAGGATGTTGTGAGAGGGGGACACTTGTAATACCTAAGACAAACCCAAGGTTGTTTCATCTCCTTGGGAGGGTGAGTATCCAAGAGCTAACACTTGCACCCTTGGTGATTGAAGAACAATGTAACTTTTTCTCATACCTTCACTATTAAGTAATTTTTGAAGTGGGATGTACCTTAGGAGCTACTAGTTTTGGAAGGGCCTCTAAATCCATCTTTTCACTGAACTCCTATTCTTTGGAAAGAATTTTGCTTGTTTATTATCTTACTTTTTATATATATGTGGAAACTTTGGTTTTTGTTGAATCTAGTTTCCTTTAGGATTGTTTGATTGAATTTTGATATACTCTAATAAACAGATCCTTTTATTAAACTTCAGAGTGACGAATCTCTTGATCCTCCCGTCAAGGTTGTAGCGAGGAAAGTTACCCAAGTTTGAGGGCCCCACTATATTGTGGAGGCAGATAAATGAACCACATCTTTGTGTCTTTGAAACTGAATTATTTTTAAACACAATCAAATGTTACTAGAGAAGAACAACGTCAAACCGATTCTCAAAATTTGTCACATCATGAATGAAACATAGATAGAATTGATTATCTTACTTTAGTTGAAATTGAAAAAATAGAATATCACACATTTTCTCACGTAAATCCACCCTTACCACATCCTTTAAACTCAATCATACTTAATAAAAGTGAGTCATTGGTTGGTCTTTTTGAAAGTTGGAATAATATGCAAAACATTACACTTGAGCCTTTGGCTTCGTCATGAATTGAAGGGACCATATCAATGCAACCTCAAATGGTTGCATGAGGTTATCAAAATCCATTGGCACAGAAAATAGTTGTTTAGGTTCTACTTCCATGGAAACCCTTTACCATGGAATGATAATATTCCTGGAGAAAATAATGTATCATGGAACATAAATTCTAATTGGAATTATCCTTCATCGATGCTAGGAAATTTACCAGAGGGTAATCCTATATTTATCCTAGCACAATGCATAGGGGAAATCCACATATCAACCCCATTCTGCAATGGAGTGGTCAATCTTTAGGAAGCAAACAATCTTTATGGAGATAGCCTCTGCAAGGGGTCAATTTACCATGGAATGCTAATATTCCTAGCAAAAATAATGCATCCTGGAACACCAATGCCAATTGGAATTATCCTTCACTGATGGGAAGAAATGCCCCAGAGGGTCATTCTATGATTTATCCTAGCACAATGCGTAGGGAAAATCCACCTATAAACCGGATTCCACAATGGAGTGGTCATGTTTCAGAAAGTAACCAATATTTTTGGTCAAACCTCCACAAGGAGGAAACATACCTTGGAATTCCAATAAAAACCAAGGACATACTCTATGGAATGGCCAGGTTCTAGTAAGTAACCAATCTTCTTGGGGCCTAACTCCATCAAAAGGAAATCCACCCAACAGCCAGGTTTTAAGAAGTAACCAATATTCTTGGGACCTAACTACATCCAGAGACAATCCACCCAATGGTTAGGTTTTAGAAATTAACCAATCTTCTTGGGACCTAAACCCATCAGGAGAAAATACACCCATTGATCATGTTCCGAGAAGTACCCAATCTTAATGGGGGAAGACTTCACAAGGGGGAAACCCACCTTGGAATATTAGTCAAATCCAAGGACCACCTAAATGGGGTGGTTGAATTCTAGGAAATAACCAATCTCATTGGATTTAACCCTGCAAAAGGGGAAATCCACCCATTCATCAATGGTGTGGTCAGATTCTAGGAAGTATACAAACTCCTTGGAGTCTAACCCCGCAAGGGGGAAATCCACCCATAAACCCCATTCCACAATGGAGTGGCGAGGTTCTAGAAAGTAACCAATATTTTTGGAACTAATTTGCAAAACCTACGTTCGATCCAGCTAGGCCACCACATAGACCTCATGCCAATGGAATGATGGGTTCCGTCAACAACCTTGATTAGATTACCACCAAATGGGACAAATGTTTGTTCAGAATTCACAAGTTACAGCTGGCCAGGATATGCAACAACTTGATAAACCTTCCCTAGCTTCTGAAATCCTCATAGTTCAATCCATGGACCTTAGGGGAAATAAGAATAAGTACAAGGTTAAGAACGATGTTAATCCTTACCAAACTCATGAAAATATCATATTTCAATCCATGGAACTTAGAGGAAAGAAGAAGAAATACAAGAGTAAGCATAATGCTAACTTTGGGAAGGGATATGCACTAAATCCATCTCAAGATAGTGGGAAACAAAAATCTATTGCATCCATGCAACCTTTTATGTAGCACATTCATCAAATGGTTGTTACAACACTGGTACCTCCACCAAGGGGAAACCAATCAAAATCTCCACAAGAGGGAAATTATCCCAATGCCAATGTCTTCATGTGTGATTATGAGGTGAACATTAAAATGAGATCTCATTCTTATGATGTCCCTCCTAGTACAATGGATCAATCAGAATCACATCCAAGGGGTTCTCTCACCATTGAGAAGCCAACCATAGACATAGTACCACACACCCCAAAGGTGATCACCGTAGAACAATGCATAATCCTAACACACGAGTTGCTCATAACAAAAAATGTTGTTGAGGAAATAGCTCAAGCATCATGTGCCATGTCTACCATTGAGGTATTGCAATATTGTTGTGCACAAAGACACTTACTATTGTCTTCAACTAGAGCTGTTGATCCATCTGATCCAACTTTTATCACATTAGTCTTAGACCAATTAACATGTAGGATCCCTTCCGAAGTTGATTTTCAGATTAAAGTAACGTCTCATGGAAATAACATTTTTCAAACCATAGTCGATGAAGGGGACTCAACTTGTGGCATGTCATTTAAATGTTGGAAAGCGTTAGGATTAACCACCTTAGTTCAATCCCATACTATGTGAAAAGCATTTGATGAACATTCATTCTCTCCTCACGGACTCATTATAGCCTGCCCTATTGAATGGGGTGGTGAAACAGTCACAGTAGATGTTGAGGTAGTAGATGTGCCTATAGATTACAATTTTCTCTTAGGACGTATTTGGATATATGCAATGATGGCTATAGTGTCTTTAGAGTCCCGAGTGAGTTGGTTCTCTCACTGGGGGAAGATTGTCATGATCGACCAATTAGATTACTACATGCTTGAAATTATTGTCCAATCGAATGTTCCTATCATTAGGGATGCTCTAAAGGAAGTTCAAGACATTAGGGTAGGATCATTCAAAATTGATTCCCTCATGGGAAACTTTGTGATCGTGCAACCCTTATCTACTGTAGAAGTGTCATACCTAGCTATTCAAATGGCTTCAGCAGTTTTGGATCAAAATCTTCCCTTAATGGAGGAATATGATCCAGTTACTTGGCCCATTTTGGCTGTGAGCTCTCCCAACTCATTTGATTTCATGGGCAAAATTTTATCATTAGATGAAACTATCCTTGAAGTCATAAACATTTGGTTGCACCCAACTAAGGACATCTTTTTGGGGCCACTAGGAGAATAATTGGTTTAAATCCACCCCAAGTATAGGAGCATCCTTTGTATGTTCCTCGATCTTATCAGGTATATTTGGAAACATGCATATAGTTTTAGGTTATCTCTATGTGAAGATACATTTGAACCTTTTGCAATCCAAAATTTCCATAGGGTCAAACCTGTTGGAAATTGGTGGGTCAGCCCATCATATCTGTATTTTCCACCCTTCCAAAAAGAAGAGCCTACCGAACATGGGACACCATAGTTAGCACCCCATTCCCATTTTGGTGCCCATGCTGTGTTATTATCATAGGCCTGGGAGCCCAATTAGTCCCTACATCATGACCTGGAGTTGAGACCGCATACTTCTCTTCCATATAGTTCTCACCATGTCTTGATGGGCTCCCAATTTTAGTTCAGTTTACATAAGCATGTGCTAACATATCCACATGAACATTTGTGCTTACTACTTTGATTCTTATTTATAATGTTGCATATCTTCCTTTGCAGACACTTTTTTCTCAAGATTCCTATAAACCATTTCTTCTATTTAAGTTGACTTATACATGTGAGAACTATTTGATTCAGGTTTTTGATGGACCATGATTCTTTATGATTTATGATTTTGGTGTTTTTTGCAAGAAATAGCATGAAGCAAACCACATTTCCCCATTCCTACTTATTCATCGCACCAAATTGGATAACCACAGTTACTTGGTTCTATTTCACCGTTCGTCGACACATAATCCTACTTCAAATTACCAACCGATGGAGGGAACATCCGTAAGAGTGTGCACAACTAGCTCAATCCTTATTTTCAATATGTATCTTTTCCTTAGCCTAACCCTTGCTCTTCAAAAACAAAGTATGCCCATGCAACACTCGTTCCCTCCCATGTAATATAGCATTCTTTATTCTTTTTTTCGAGCTAATAAATGAAAAAAAGTACTAAAAATTTAAAAAAACACAAAAATGCAAAACAGGGATGCTTGAATTGTGTCATATTGAATATTTGAAATAAAGGAAACAATCAGTAATAGTCGCCCTTGAACACAACACATAATATTGTATCCTTTGTCAGTACACCATTTACATTTGACTTAGGAAGTTGTACCAGTAATTTGAACAGATCTCCATCGATAGGTTATACTTCGTGTCATTTATGGAGCTTTCGTTAATTCATCTGGAATTGGAGAAATTCACAATGGTTGGTTACTTGAGTTTTATTTTTCCAAGTGTCACTATGAGTCATGTTATGTGTTCAAGGGAAGTCAAACCAGTGTCAGCCATTCCTCAATATTCCTGACCAATCATGTCGAACTTCCTTGTGTCAGTATACAATGTTAGATCTCGCAACTCTACCAAATTATATCAGCCTATTGATCTCAGTTTTGTGTTAGTTGATGTTGGATGCATTAATTCCCTCCTTCTGACATATTTGTTCCTATCGACACCAAATCATCATCTAGGAACCCTAGTGAGTACCTTGGATCTTGCAGTCATTAGTGGAAGGTTTCCTCGCAAATGACAATCGGTATACATCAATGACCCCTGATTGTTTGATTCTACAAATTTTTGACATCAAAACATCTATTCACACTTATTAGTTTGTACTCGAGTACCTTGGAGTCCATCATCATTATCGGCGGGCCTCCTCGTATCAGTTAATGATATACATCAATGACCGATAATCAGATGGTGTTTAATTATGCTCAACATCAACTCATTTATTCACCTGATATAAGCTCGTACTATCATTGGTTTGTATTGAAGACCTTAGGAAATATAGTTGTATCACTCATTGATGCACTAACCATGTTGCGCAAGATTAAAATACCATGCCAAAGTACCATGAAGACCTAGATATGTTGCACTCATTAAATGTGCACATATACATTTTTGAAGAATTTTCTTTTGACATGGATCCATTGTGTATTGTTTGTGGCCATGCTTGTTTACTACTGAGCATGGGTATACTCGCCTCAGGAAGATATTGTATATTTGGGAAATTTCATTGTTTGACTTGCGGGTGTTTCTCCAACTCCTACGTTCATAAACCATCATTTTCCATCATGCCTTGATCACTAATGAGTATTAGTACAAAGTGTATCAGAATAAAAGAAAAATCGATGTATTTCAGCCCTCAGCATAACTTCGGACCTCACACATTAGGGGGCATATGTTAACAATAAAATTAACACCCTTGGAGATGATGGTCTGAAAACATATCTTCTTGTCTCCCACAACATGAAGACCAGAATTTGGACAATTTGAGAGCTTTGATCTCTCATCAGACCACTGCTTCAGCAAAGGAATAAGTATATGAAGACAAAGGTTGCTCTAAATAATTCAAGATCAAGACTAATTAAAGGCCAAAACCTAGTTACCACAACTCCTGGAGTGGAAAGAATACATGTCCTATATATTAATTGTCCTAAAACCTTGGAAATTCAATCAAAATGCCAAAAAAACTAAGTGGGTTTTTTGAAGGAAATAATAAAAAAGATTCAAAAAGCTTAATCCCACATCCATGGTTAGTGATTGGGTACACAAATCCCAATGCTATATAAGAAAGGCACATGAGGTCAAGGAAGAAGGACAGGAGATAAAAACAAAGGCATGCTGAAGGATTTGGAGGCTAGATAGAGTCTTTTTCATATCAATTTTTTGGTGATCATTAGGATTGATGGAGAAGGATGGTTTAGAGAAAAGGAGAAAGGGATTCACCTATTATTGGGTTGTAATCACTTTCCTCCTATTTTCAATATGATGCAATTCTAGTTTCCCCCAAATGTTGTGATTGAATCTATGTATTTTCATATGTTTTTGTCAATGTTTGGTAGATAGATTTCAAGTTTTTTTCAAAGTTTTCAAAATCTAGAGGTAAGGAACTGGCAATCAAGTTGAAAATGGAGGCCTAAAGGCCATGGATGCTCAAGCAAAGGGATATTCCACAAATGACACGCTTCAAGAGGTAATCTCCTTTCTTCCTCCCCTTTCTACACTTTGAAATGTATTAGAAATCTTAGGAATATTTCAATTATTGTGTGTATTTATGTCAATTAGGACTCACCCGCCAATAGTGAAGGATAGAATATGTTGTAGACAAGTCCCTGTAGCTGAATCTACCAACACTTGTCCACAAAATTCTCTTTCTGACTTCTTTATTTATCTGTGTCTCTCTCTATATGTGTCCTCTCCACTAAATCTTCTTTTAACTCAATGGACAAGTGAAAACCCTAACCCTCACTCTGGATCAATGGATGAGATCCTCCTGTGAGATCAATGGCCAAGATTAGAATAGCCATCACTTAAATTATTTCACTTTATAAAAGTGACTTCATTAAGTCAAAATCAAATCAGATTAATTAATGTATTTTCCTAAGTCTAAACTTAGTAAAATCACATTAATACATTTGGTTTATGGTTTAATGTATTATATCTTTCAAGGACACATGTAATGATAGAATACCATCCTTGTTTCCATTTTTTAACACTCCCTCTCAACGAGGAAGGGATTCGGTAGAAACCCCAACTTATCCCTGAACTTCACAAAACTGTGTCTGCAAAGTGCCTTGGTGAAAATTTCCACCACTTGCTCATCTATCTAAAATTACTCCAATCGAATGGTTCCTTTCTATACACAGTCTCTTAGGAAGTGATACTAGATATCGATGTGTTTTCTTCGGGCATGAAACACTGGATTTTTAGATACCCTGATTCCACTATGATTGTCACAATGAACCACTCTAGCCAATATCTCACACTTGAATAACCCTAAAAGCAAATTCCTTAGCCAAATTCCCTCACAAGCATCCAAATTGGTTGCCATGTACTCAACCTCTGTCAAGCTCAATGCAACTGACTTCTTCTTCTTGTTGAACCAATAGAAAACCCTTGACCAAATGCTAAATCAACAAACTGAAGTAATCTTCTGGTATTCTACATATGTGAATCCTGTTAACGTACACTCCTAGTGTGCTCATAAACCAACCCATACTCCAGTGTACCTCTAATGTAGCGAAGTACATTCTTTGCAGCTGTCTAATGCACTCTTCAAGGGTCCACCATGAACTAGCTCAAAGAGTTGACTACAAATATAATTCCTAGTCATGTGTTGAATATATACATGAGTGATCCGATAAGATGGTGATACAATGTAGGATTAAACTCCTCTGACCCCGATGCATCAATATTCCTCCAATTGGAAACTAGAGGTATGGTCATGGGCTTGCAATAATCCATCCTAAATCTCTTAAAGATCTCTACTGCATACTTCCCCTGTCCAATGAAGAAGCACCCATCTCTCTGCCAAACCTCCAATCCTTGAAAGTAATGCATCAACGCAAATATTTCATCTCAAACTCAACTGCAAGGTTGGACTTGCAGTCATCAATCAACCTCTCATCTCTTGTAAGAAAGAGATCATCTACATACAATACCAGTGTGAGAGGCACCTCACCTGATAATAAGTATAGGTTGTGGTCTACCTCACTTCATTGGAATCCCATCTCCTGTAGATAACTATCTATCCTCGAGTACCATGCCTGAGGTGCCTGCTTGAGCCCTTAAATAGCTCTCTACAACCTACATACATGTGAATCCTTGTTCTCCACATTGAACCCCTCAGGATTCTCAATGAATACCTCTTCCTATATAAATCCATTGAGGAAGGAGGTCTTGATGTCCATATAATGAACTCGCCAACCCATCTCTTTTGCTAATGAGATAATAGTCCTAATAGAAGAATATATGGTGACAGGGGAGAATGTATCCTCATAGTCAGTACCTTCCTTCTGTGAAAATCCCTTTGCCATGAAGCACTCCTTGTACCTCTCCATGCTTATGTCTGCTGCATGATTCACCTTATAAATCCATATGGATCCCACCACCCATTTTTACTCTGGCCTCGGAACAACCTCCCATACCCTATTTTTCATGATGGAGTCATACTCCTCAACCATAGCCTCCTTCCACACATCATATTATGCATCGTCCTTGAAAATAGAAGGTTCGGAGTTAATAAAATCTGTCATCAATTCCATATAGCTAAGCCTCTTTTGTAGTTTTCTCCACCTCATGGAGCTCTGTGAAAGATTCACCTTCCTGAAATATCGAACTGTGGACCTAAACCACTTAGGTTGTGGCCTAGTGTCTACCTAATGCGATTGCTGAATGTCCTCCTCCTATTGTGGCTCATCCTCTAAGTTAATGACCAAATGATCATGTCCACCTGACTCCCTCTGATTATCAAAACATATGCTCTGTGTCTGTACATGTACTTGTACCTATGGCTCCTCCAACTTGACCCCTGAGTCATGTGCTGGTAAGTCCATAGATCTCTGCAAGGCTCTCTCCTCATCAAACCAGACATCCCTGCTCACAATGATCATCTTGCAAGAAAGAATATATACTTTGTGCACCTTCAAAGTCTTGCTGTAACCAACAAGTAACCCCTTCTCTCTAGAAGAGACCAACTTCTTCCTAGTGTCAGCACGAATGTGACAATAGCAGACACTCCCAAATATGTGCAAGTGGCTCACATCTGGTCCACATCCCATGAATACCTCCTCGGGTGTCTTCCTCTCTAAATTTGTGTGGGGACACCTATTATGAATGTAAACTATGGTTTGGTATGCCTCGACCCATAGGAATAGTGGAAATCCCTAACCAAATAGCATGGCCTTGGCTGCTCCTACAAATGTCATGTTCTTTCTCTCTGCAACTCCATTTTGCTGCAGGGTATGAGTAACAATGTGCTCCTTCTTGATCACATCCAATGAACAATAATCCAAGAACTCATTGGAGTTATACTCACCCCCATTTTTTTTCCTCATTACTTGAATCTTCCTTTCTGTCTAGTTCTCTACGAGAGTCTTGAACTCCCGAAACTGCTCAAATACATCTAACTTGGCCTTAAGGAAATAAATCCAAGACTTCTTGGAATAGTCATAAATGAAAGTGACACAATAAATGTATCCATTACACGATTGGACATTCATGGTTCCATAAATAACCGAATACACTAAGTCCAAGGTTTCCTGATGTTCTTCCCCAACGTACAACCCTTATATTGGTTATGTTTCTCCTCCAGTACCTGAGGAAATCCAATGACTTCCCGGCTCAAATTCCTTAGTGCTCATGGTGTAAGTCTTGTGCCATCCTCATATATCACAACTCACCCTGAGTGTTCCTGCTGCTAACTAGAACCTTTGCAGACTCAAAGTGTAGTCTGTATACCTTCCAAATCTGGATCCCAATCACCCGATCCAAAATCCTATCTTACCCCTTGGGCCTGATATACACCTTATGATCTCAGAACTTTAGCTGAAATACCTTGTCCTCCATGGTGGAAATGAATATGAGGTTCTTGGTCAACCCTAAAACATACAGTACGTTAGAAAAACTGAGGGATTTTCCAGACTCCCTCTGAAAAAAAACAACACGAACTCCCTGCACCTGATACCACGCATCATCACCCATATCAATGTGAATATTTAATCCACCATCTTGCAATTTATTGAAGAACCTTTTATGTCTTGTCATATGACAAGATTCTCCAATGTCCACGTACCAAGCACTTCTTCCTATGGCGCTTTCCATGCAAGCAATCAAACAAAAGTCTTCATCAAAGTTTTTGTCGAACTCCTCCACCTCTACAGAAACTGCCATTTGGGTATTGTTCTTCTTTTTCATGTTTGGTCACTAGGAGTAAAAGTGTCCTTGCTTGTGGTAGATAAAACAATTGACCTTGGACATGTCAATGTTCTTCTTACCACCCTTCTTTTTCTTTTCCTTACCCTTGCTCTTCCTTTCTAGGGATTGAGCTTCTTTATCCACAATCTGTGGGGAGATGTTGGATGAACCTGAACCTTGACCCATGCAGGTCTCCTCTTGCACAAAATAATCTCACAATATCTGCTAATATGGGAGCTTCTCTCTAGCAACTACACCTTTTATAAAGGTGTCCCATGGCTTATAAAATCCATTGAGAGCTATCTAAACTAGCTCCTCATGCTCAGTCTTAGAGCCAATTGCTCCAAGCTCATCTCTGATATGTGTCATCCTTGTGATATAAGGCACCACTCATTCACCCTTGTCCATCCTAGTATTGCGTAACCTCTCCTGTAGTACCATCTTCCAGTTTTCGTTATTGCTCTGGTAAAGTCCTTCCAAATCCTTCCACATTTCCAATGCGGTCTTCTTCCCAACGAGGTGAGGGACTATGTGGTCCTTCACCCCATCCAAGATGATCAATATAGCTCTGGACTATAACTTCTTCCACCTTTCCAACTCTTTCGGATCTGTGGGCGCAACCTTTGTGGACTCAATGTGCTCTTTTGCATAACTGACATCCAGGATCCTCATGATCTTTTCTTTCCATGTAGGAAATATTTGAACCCCTTGGAGTCTATCCTCAAATTTCAATTGTATGACGATAGTGAAGTGCACCTATCAAACCCTATATCTAAACTCTAGGTTTGTTTCTTCAATAGATATGCCAACGACCTATCAATAATGTTGCATTTTATTAGATTTAACTCAACAAAGCTTTGATACCATGTAAATTTCTTTAAAAATCACACTTGAGCTAAAAATACATATTTTAATTTTTACTGATAACCACACATGAATTTATTTACTAGTAATGCAACGAAAATAAATACTGAGAAACATGTAACAATAATAACATCAATATAGACACAATATTTTTGGGTATGGAAACCCACAGATAAAACCCAAGATGGGAAAACCTGTGCAACAGTTAGATATGAAATTTTACTATGAAGATATAGAACAAATAAAATCAAGTGAATCAATACACCCAACCTGGAAAAATAGAACTTCTACAGAATTACTGACCAAGCCCAGCGAATTAGCACAGCTCCCCTACACAAGCGTACGACCTCCTGTGTCAACAGTACGGTCCTCTACGTCAACAATACAGATCTATATGGTCATGCGTCATTTGTACAAAATCTGTATGACCTCCCTCTAATGCATACAACCTCTCTCTGTGTGATATTGTATGACCCTATACTATGCTTGGTCAATCAATGAATCCCCTGAGTGAGTGTTCCTCCGTCTTCTCTGGAAACTTCTCTTTTTGACTTCTATGTTTGTCTTGGTCTCCCTCTATATGTGTCCTCTCCACCAAATCTTATTTTAACTCAACGGCCAAGCGAAAAACCTAACTCTCACTATGGATCAATGGATGAGATTCTCTGGTGAGATCAATTCCCAAGATTAGAATATCCATCACTTAAATGATTTCACTTTTCACTCTATAAAAGTGACTTCATTAAGTCAAAATCAAGTTAGATTGATTAATGTATTTTCCCAAGTCTAAACTTAGCAAAATCACAATAATACATTTGGATTCATGTTAATGTCTTCTAGCTACATGCAAGGACACATGCAATGATATAAGACCTTCCTTGCTGTCATTTTTTAACAAGACGAACCTCTTGGACACTACCCAAGTACTACTCAATCAGTCGGTCAATGGTGCAAATCCCCACTATGTAGGGACTATGCTCCTCCCTCACCCCACGAATGGGAAGGCCTATCCAAAAGTAAATGTCCTGGGATGTGATGGTCAAGTTCTCATATTCCACACAAAATAACCCTTGATCTGGATCCCAGATATGGACTATATCTTGTAGGACATATTCATTGGATCTCATAAAGGGGCATCTAAAGAATTTCAACAACCCCACCTCTCCTAAATCCTGCTCTATAGTAGCATTATCAACCACAAGCTAGGTTAAGTCATTTTAGGGGTGTTCACATCACTCCATGTATGCTATCATAGCCATCAAAAGGCACTTGCAACAACAAAAAACCAAGCCAAGAGTCAAACCCAAGAATATCATAAGAAAAAATTGACTTCAAAGACATTTGTGCGACCTCAAAATTTGTGCTTAGAACAATTGTACCAAATACAACCGCATGATCCAATCACATGGGACTCGACACATCTTGGTTGCAAGAGTCAAACCCAAGAATATCATAAGAAAAAATTGACTTCAAAGACATTTGTGCGACCTCAAAATTTGCGCTTAGAACAATTGTACCAAATACAACTGCATGATCCAATCACATGGGACTCAACACATCTTGGTTGCATGACTATTTTTAGGACATTTGCACATCTCAATAGTGCAAGATTCAAATTATTTGGTCATGCCACTTATGCAACTGATTAGCAAAAAATCATGTGAGATTAGTACAAAACTGAATAATGCAGATCCCATACAATGGGTAGAAAACCAAGGTTCTCCTGTGCTAGGTAGCACATGAGTATCCCAATATACCGTGCGATTGCAAAATTGGGAAAATAATCATTTGTACGACCAATTCCCTCCCAACCTAAAAAATCCTAGATGAAATGACAAAGAATTATTTTTAGGCTCATTTGGAACTCATTGGATGGTAAACCAATGGTAAAATCTCCTAGAATGCACAAAATTTCTCTAGGAAACTCAATCGTCAAGCATATAAATGACTTAAAAAAGTTGTCCCCATGACTATTTATATAAAGTTTAACCAATTTTCAAATAGCCCGTACAAACAAACCTTACACTTGTTTGACAAACTGTTTGCACCACCATGATCAAGATATTGATCTCTCTAGCATGGTAGCATCCAATACTTCATCTGAGAAGCTTCACATGGTATCTAGTTTTACACCCATCTCATAAGTGTGTTGTTGTTTATGTCAACTTATGCATTATCAATATTGTTGTCATCATCAATATTACGCTTGGGTATTTGCACCATGTGTGCATGATCAACAACAATAAAACACACCTTCACCTTACAAAAATGGTGCAAGGACTCATACCAAAGGTATATACTCTTATCTTGGCATATAGGCAACGTTTTCTCTCTAGTATTCCCACTGATAACCATATGGTCCCCTTTCTTGAGTATGACATGCCGTCGATGTCGCAATTCAGAGTAGCATTCTACCCCATGGGTGTGCATGCCATTACAACCCTTCTCATATTTTGGAACCCATGATGTTGAACCCCCACAAGTCCGAGAAATGTGATCACCCAATCCAATTGGTCAAGAAGAAACCACATATCATCATCTTGAATTATGCTCCTAATACCCCTCAGTTTCCTTAACACCTATTACGATCATGATTCATAAATAACCTCTCATCCCCTTCATGAGAATTTACCTTCTATGTTTCCCTTCATATCATCAACCCTCTAGAAGACACCAACAAGCACCCCACCCTCTAAAGACACCAATCCCACTCAACTATTCCTATAGGATAATTCTGCATGGCATTGATTCATGGGGTACATGTCTTCTCGTATGTAAACGCCACTACATCATCATCAAAATGATTCCATGATTTACTTAAAACTCTTAGGATCCTTCCCATATAACTTGGTTCCCTGACCCGGTCAAAACTGTGGAAACCCCATCATTCATTATTTTATACAAAATATCCTTCAATTCACACAAAACTATGGGGATCTCATCAAATTATTTGGGAAGCAACCCTTAGTATCCCTTTATTTATGTATTTTGAGTCCATCTAACCTTAGCATTATTAGTTTTGTCATTCACCTTACCTAATTAGTATTGGGCCTCT
This sequence comes from Pseudotsuga menziesii, assembly GCA_001517045.1. Lineage (NCBI taxonomy): Eukaryota > Viridiplantae > Streptophyta > Pinopsida > Pinales > Pinaceae > Pseudotsuga > Pseudotsuga menziesii. The sequence continues at coordinate 360,614 of LPNX010754751.1, forward strand.
GATAAAGTCAGTCATCTACAATCTATCTTCTTTTGTCACACCCTGAATCTCCATTTGAAGAAAGTTTCCTTCAGTTACTTACCCCTGCTTACATCGATTAAGGGAATTCATGATCCCCATGCTTATCAACAAGTCTTGTGTCACATTTGTCAATATCCTAGTTACTTAGTTTCCATGATCAAACCCCCATCTTATCATTTAATTCAACTCTCATCGACATCAACATATCATATTCTAAGAGTTGTAGTTGTACCTTGGGTCCCCTTCCCATCAATATAACAGATCACCTCAAACTAAGTAAGGAAATTAATCAGTGTTACTTAACTTAATGGTCTCCCCTGTGTTCGACACCAACAAGTCTATCACATCAATGCAAGTCATACATTCTAATGGTAGCAATGATCACATTTATGATTTATGGTATCATCACATCAATTCTAGTGAAGCTCCCCCAATGACTTCATCAATATTCAGGACCCCCATCCCGGTGGGATATTCACGAGAATCAACAGTTCCACTTCCTTGACACTATTCATATCACTTCCATGATTCATTCACGTATACATTAAGTATTTAAGTCACCTTCATACTTGCAACAGTAGTATCAAGAATCGACCCCTTGGTCCCCTCTTCTTTGTAATCTATTATGACATATCTTCATGAGCATAGGTATGCTTTTCTTGTTTGTATAAAACATTATATACTCTTTACAGGTTCAACGTCATCACCAACCTTCCCTTATGGGTAGGTCATTTTCACCCACAAATGCTTGAGAACTTGTGAGAACATGGGGAGAAAAGAAACGACAATGCATTATCAGCCCTATAGTACCCTCAAAAGTTCAAACATCAAGGGGCATATGTTAACCCTTAAATCTCTCATACATGTGACATTTAGGATAATCTTTTAGAAATGTGTCATCAACATGCATAATGCAATACAACAAAGACATCCTCATCAGATCCAGAAAACAAGCTGAGCCTCGGGGTTTTAAAAGAAGTCAAAATGGAAAATCACATGACTAAAAGCATTGAAAAACCTGTGCTATTAGCATGACTTATATGTGCAGTCACCCACGCGAGATTTCTTTCGAAACCTGTATGATTGTAAAAATGGTGGGACCACATAATTTCGTAGTGCATTGAAGACTCATAATGGATCCCTTGGGTCCAAAATTTGAATAGGGACTCCTCACATACTTGGGAGCATTGAATATACCCTCTAATGTACTTGGGGAACCGGTTCAAAGGATGGAGTGTTCACATATGGATATTTATGTTTCTTTGCCACCATTTGGCTTATAAAAGGAGGCCATGGGAATGCATTCAATATGAAGAAATCATATAAAATTTATGTTGTTGGTATCACATTGAGAGCTTCTCTTTCATTCTCATTCCTCCCCCATATTGACATACACAAATATCCCTTTCCCTCTCCCCCTAAGAGGAAAGAGTTTCTCCAATGTTCTCTCCTAGTTATACTGCAATTGTGTGGACAAAAAGGATCTCCCTATGGGAGATTGTTGTCTTCCCTTGAAGATTGCACCTCCTAGGTGACACTATTGTATTTAACTGGACCATTGAGAAATACAAATTTGGTTTGGCACACTCTTGTTCAAGATTTTTGGTTTACCTCTTACTCCTCTCTTTATTTTAGTTTATTTCTTCTTTTTCTTGTGGTTATTGTTACTAATCAATGATTTTCTTAGCCATTTGGGGTTTATCTCTTTTAATTCTGAGACATAACATGGGGTCCTTGCTGAAACCTTAAGGATACTCTCATTGTGGGAAGGTTGTTCACCCTTGTGGCTATTCTTTCCACAATATAACCCGTGATTTACTCCCTAACTTGAACTTCACTAAATATTTCCTAAAATCAGGGAAAGAATCCCCAAATTATGGAATGCACAACCAACATCTAAAAATAGATGATTAGGAGTTCAATAATGGCTTGTAAATAGCGTTTAGGACCCTTGGACATTAGGAGGAATATCTAGGGTGACTCAGATGGCCAAATTGGATGCAATTTGGACCACTAGACTAATGAGACCATGACTTAAGTCCCCATGTGAGAAAGTGAATATATGGATAGGTTTATTACGCTCTAACACCCCCCATAAGCTGAACTAGGTGAAACAATGCAAAAGATAATTGGGTCCCAACAATGCTGCATCCATGTTAGGTACCCAATGTACAAAAGGATTCTCTAAAACCTAAGAAAGAGGGAAAACCACATTGATGCACCCAATAGTTGGTATGTTTTCAACTTTGATAGGTTCAACATTGACTTACACAAGTCTGAACCTCGACAGGTTTTGCATCGCGACATGCATCGTCGACTCCAACATCTCGACATGACTATGACAAATTATCTTTCTCTCTTCCAGTCATGTGTAACGACTGAACTTCTAAACCGTTCTAACTTCTTTGTAAATGAATGTAAGGAGTAGTCACCCAAGTGTCTCAACATCTTATATAAGCATGTACACTATTGTAAAATACAAGCAAGTAATAGAGCAATAATCGGATATCAGAGATTGGTTCGAATTATTGCATTTTGTCTGTGTGTTTGCTTTCTGTCTGTCTAGTGTATTTCCTGCTTTACTTCTTCTTTATATGCTTCCGCCATAATGGTACTCAATTCATTCATTCAAGCTGTTGTCCTTCGACGTGCACCTGGGCACCCGGATCATTGGTATCATAACAAGATTCATAGCTTAAGTTTTGTAGACACTTCTAACGAAGTTACTTGACTTATGTCTATTCAAACATGCTCGTAATACAATAATACACTACCTTCGACTTCAGAGAAGATGGATAAAGACAAACAATAGACATGCAACTGAAGAGACATATCAAATCATAGAAAAATAACTGGCTTGCCAATGAACCAAATTTTTTTCCTAGTTCAACGATATTCTCACGCGATTCGCTACGACATCCGTAGAATCCTCGACAAGATCTCACTCCGATAAAATCAGCCCCTTCAAAGTGCAAATGAGAATGGACATATGCATCTTGAAGGTAAGATTGACGTGAACATATGTCAATAATTGGGTACAACAACTTGAATCCTACTACTCTATGAATCAATTCTCTGAAGTGGAAAATATCACCATTGCATCCTTAAAGATGTCAACCTCTATGCACTACTGGTGGGATAATATATTGACAAAGATGGAACAAGAATGAGACCCCATAGACACCTGGGATAAATTTGTCGCATACATATGAAAGGATTTCTACCCACCCAAGTACATTGAACAACAATATAATAAGCGGCATCAACTAAGGAAATGGAAATACCAGTCCGTACAGAGTTACACCGATGAGTTCTATCGACTCATGGCTAGACTTAACATCCAAGAAGAAGAGAAATTGCTTGTCCTGAAGTATGTCAGTGGATTATCCCATGAATTTAGAAAGAGATGGAGTTTATTTCTATCATTACGCTTACGGATGCATTCCACTACTCCAACAAGCTTGAATATAAACAAAAAGGAAAAGCACGTTTAGCAACCAAGCTGACGGGTCGAACATCCGACAAAAAGTCACCAGCCGACTTTGACAAGTCAAGACACCCTTCTCAGTTGACTTCGCCAAATCCATACTATCACAAGAAGCACTCTCAGAAAGACAAAAGGGAACATAGAAAGCATCCTCCTATCGGGAAATGGTGTGATTATCACAATTCATCATAGCATGATACGCCAGAATGCAAAGGTCAGAAGACATTTTTGGCAAAATTGTCGACATCTGAATTATCCGATAAATCCCTGGTATAATCCAACCCATCGAACCTTTTGAATTCAACATAGACCACTCTTATAGCCTCGACTATCATCGATAAGGAGGAACTAGCGTGCCTGTTCCATACACAAATTTGGGTTCAGAAAAATCCATTGCATTTGATTGTGGATAATGGTAGCTAGAAGAAATTTGTTTATAAAAATCTCATGAAGAGACTTGGTCTTGTCACCACTCCACATCCTCAACCTTACAGTATCAGTTGGATGAAGGATGGACTGGAACTAAGGATCACCCTCCAATGCAGACTCACCTACTTCATTAATCCCTTTGAAGATGAAGTACTATGTGATGTGGCACCACTTTTCGTAGACGATGCCTTGTTTGGGAAACATTACCTATGGGATCGACATGTAAGTTATCAGTCATGAGCTCATAAAGTGATTGTCAAAATTTAGAATCAATGGTACAACATACCAGAGCGACGACCTACATCAACAGTTGCTATGATATCTGCTAAACAAACAAAGAAGCTTATCAACCATGCTCAAAAATTCGCATTGATTATGATAAAGCATCAACATTCCAAAAAGGCTGTAGAAACAAGTCGACCCACCGACCAATGCATCTCCCGATAACAACAATAGATCGACCACATTCTTGAGGAATACTAGAACGTATTTCAATATCCAAATGGAGTACCTCTACATTGCCAGGTAAAACACCCCATTGAACTTTTTCATGGCTCTTCATTACCTAACACATCTGTTTACAGAAGATCCATTCTCAAAAATGAAGAGATACATAGATAAATACAGGATTTGATCAACAAAGGTCACATCTGACCCAACTCATCTCCTTGTGGAAGTCCAGTCATCCTTGTTCCAAAGAAATATGGAACTTGGCACATGTGCATCAACTATTGGGTTCTCAACAAAATTTCAATGAAGAATATATACTCCCTTCCAAGGATAGATGAACTCATCAACTGTCTGAAAGGTGCTAAATTCTTTACGAACCTCAAACTCAAGTCGATATATCATCAATTTCCAATCGAGTCCACCGATGTATGGAAAACTTCTTTCAAAAACAAGGAATGACTGTTTGAATGGTTAGTCATGCCTTTCAGTTTAACCAATACACATGCGACCTTCATGAGATATATGGATGACCTTCTACGACCTTTCATCGGCAAGAGTGTGATTGTCTATCTCGATGATATCTTGATTTTCAGTCGATCATGGGAAGAACATGTCAAACAACTTTGACACTCTCCAACAACATCAATTATATATGAACATGGACATATGCTCATTTGTGATGAACAACATCAAATATTTGGGGTATGTAATTGACTTTGTAGGAATTCATGTCGACCCATAAAAAGTACAGATCCTCAAATATTGTCCCATTCCTCAAAAAATTCATGAACTAAGAAGTTTTCTTAGATTGGAGAATTTTTATTGATGATTCATACTCTGCTTCAGTCACATAGTTTGGCCCTTGAATCAATTGACTAAGGGAAATGGAAAATTGTCTTCAAATGGACACCGGCACAACAACAAGATTTTGAGCTATTAAAAAACAAGCTTTCTACTGCACCAATACTGGTGTTACCTGATTCACATCAGCCTTTTGAGATTGAGACGGACGCATCCGACTATGCTTTTGAAGCAGTGATCCCTCAGTCTGGTCACCCAATCGCTTGTCATTCTGAAACTTTCAACGACACTATTAGAAGGTATTTGACATATGAAAAGGAACTGTATGCCATTGTGCAAGCCCTTAAGTAATGGAGACATTACATCCTTGGGAAGGAAATGGTCATCCTGACTGACCACAAGACTTTATAGTTTTCCCTGTCCCGGTCGAAATTACAGACAACTCAACAAATCAAGTGGATTAATTAACTAAAACTGAATTTTAGTTGGTAATTAAGTATAAAAAAGGTAAATCCAATGCTGCCACCAATTGTCTCATTCGACCACCCATTACTCCACTTTTCATAATGTTGAGTATGCAGGGTTATGACACTACCACTTGGCCGCAATTGTATTTGGTATATTGTGAATTCTCTACAATTTATTGACACCTTCAGACCAACACGATGTCTACTATTGGCTACTAATTCCTAAAAGATACCTTGCCATACAAGTTTGGACAATGTTTTTTACCGACCGGTGAACATCGATAACAACTCATTTGGGACACACACTACAAGAATACTGCAGGACATTTTGGAGTAGCAAAGACTCTTGTTATCCTCCAAAATTATTTTTACTATCCTTCACTTAAATCTAATGTTAATAGGTACATTTGATCATGCGTGGTTTATGCTATTGCTAAATCACCGAATCAATGACAAGGACTATAGACGCCTTTGTCGGTTCCTAGTTAACCTTTCCAGCTTAGCATTCCTTCATGCTTATGTCTGCATCTAATTCTCAATGTGGATCTACTTTGACCATACCATGCACCCTTGATGGAACATAATGACTTGCAAACAACAAAACCCGAAGACATATATCCAAATGTTCAGGAGCCTATTCCTTGTGACACCGTCGTGGGTCAACACATATTCCATTCCCTTGTTTCAAGTGGATAAATTTGAACAACTCCCAGCCCAAGTAAAGTGTTACTCTGATACTGAACTCACCAACAAGTTACCTCACCTGAACAAGCAAACAATGGGGACCATTGTTTCTTAAGGAAGGAGGAATGATCCACCCAGCAGTTGGCATGTTGTCAAATTCGATAGGTTCAACATCGACTTCGACATGTCCAAACCTCAACACGTTTCACATCTATACATGGATCGTTGAACCCAACATCTCGACACGACTACGACATAGTATCTCTCTGTCTTCCAATCGTCTGTAACAGTTGAAATTCTGAGCCATTCTAACGTATTTGTAACTGAACGTAGTGGATAGTCACCCAAACATCTTAGAATACTACATAAGCATGTACACTATTGTAAAATACAAGAAAGTAATATAGCAGTAATCGAAAAGCATAGATTGGTTCAGATTCTTGCATTTTGTCTCTGTGTTTACTTTATGTCTGTGTAGTGTATTTCCTTCTTTACTTATTCTTTATATTCTTCTGCCATAATAATACTTAATTCATTCAGTCGAAATGGTGTCCTATGACGTGTGCCTAGGCACCTAGATCACGCATGGAACCCCCCCCATATAGATAATGTGAATGAAAGGCTAAGAATCATTCTCTAAAGGAGCCTTCAAATCCAAGGAATCTCACAAATTGGTTAATTGCTTCTCAATGAAGGGTGTGAAGATGTATGCAATATTTTGTGAAATATTCCTTCTATTGGAATTAATGTGAGCCCATTCATGATATCCAAACACTTCGAAGTTCCTCAATTTTGGATCTTACTCCTTGCTCAAATGGACGAAACCCCTTGAAGCTTTCATGTGGAACTTTGTGAATTGTAGAAGCAAAATATATAGATCCTAAGGTTGAAGAGACATTCTTGAGATCATATTCAATAAGAAACCGATTTGGGACAATTTCTCCCTTAAATATGCGATATATTTTTACTAATTCATTTTATTTAATATCTTGATCTTGAAAAAGTTCTCTAATGCAAAGTAAGAAACTATTGATAACCTCTTCTTCTAGGCTTGCAAAAAGATATTCCTAAATGTTATCGAGATGCATCATTTTTCTCCCATTTTTATGTTTTTTGTTGTTTATGATGATGGGAACCGACACATATCCCAAAGTGGTATGGTTTTTGCATGGATCAATGCATATAATTATGTCCTCATAGGCCATATTTTTGGAAGCTTCAGATTCAAGGATGCATGACTATGGAGTAGAAACTACTACAAGTGCATGCATGCATATGTCATTCTTCGGTGTGGAGGTTTGCTTGTTGGTCTCATCCTCTTTGTTTTATTTAAATAACTTCTTGTATATGAAATCATCTTCTTTATGTGGGAATTTCTTATAGTAAGCACAAAATCGATGATCCTCCTTTGTCTTTCCATCATCGGAGTATGAATCTTCAGGTGCAGCCCTTGGTTTTGGTTTGTTGTTTCCTTTGAATGGAGGATTTTGTTTGCTCATCTTCTTGTTCCTCTAACTATTTGAAAGTTCATTTTTAGTAGAGGACCTTGGAAGGATCATTTGGTTAGGCTTATATTTCTCTTGAAAAAGGGAGGTTGCAAATTTTCCAAAGTAGATATGGTCCAAGAGGCACCAAGATATCACCAGTCCCAGTATGGAGAGAATTGATAACACCATGTGAGTGTTATCCTGATCTATATTACACATATTTAGTTTAATTATAAGGGACTTAAATTCACAAGGTCTTAAATTCATTAGTTCTACCTCCGATTGGTGGCCCCTAATCTCATCTTGCGTTCCAAAGAGGGTGGAGAACCTGGTCCATATTCATTTTAGATACTTCTTGTATTAGATATGATAGAGGATATGTATAGATATTGAATAGCATAGCAACCCAAATTCTTCATCCATCATGTGCAATTTCTTGGACTTATCAATTGTTGAATTTGGCTTTACTCCAATTCACATTGTGATCTTGTAGATTCCCTTCATCCTCAAGAGAATATCTACTCTTGATTTCCATTTAAAATATTTGAAGGGAGTAAGAATATATTAGAGAGACATATCCATTGCAATAAATGTTCTTTTGGCGACTCCTTCAACCTACAATGTGTCTTGATTCCTACAAAACTCTAGATCTTTGATACCATATAGAATTTTAGATCATAAAGATCTAGATTCTAAGTAAGAAAACAATACATGTGCAAGTGCAAGCAATCAACAATGTGACAAAATCATGTCATAATTGAGCAAAATACAGAAGAGGAGACAACATATCTTTCAATAACACATTAAATTGTTATATTTCATCTTGTACAAAGAATGAGTAAGTTATTACACGCAAGAAATTCAAATAGGTCTAGGAGGCAATTTAAATTGATCCTCTAGTGCATGAGATACTAGTTAGGATTAATTAGAGCCAAAATTCCCTTTGTTAGCCATGAAAAATCTTTGGGGTGATTTAACCACCCTAAGTGGAATTAGTTACCTAAATGTTAGGAGAAATTGACTGCAGGATCACGAATGTAGTCCGCATCATTAAAAAGGATCAACGGATGCACTAGTAGCTTAAAATAGCCTTTCGAGTCAATTAGGACCTTGGATAATGAACTGGGAACCCATAATTTACTCCCTAACTCAAATTGCACTTAAGCTTTCCTAAAATCAGGGAAAGAATCCCAAAATTATGGAATGCTCCCCCAACAACTAAAAATAAATTATTAGGATCTCAATAATGGCCTATAAATTGTATTTAAATTATAAATAGTAGTTTATCTGCCTGGAGCTTAGGAGGAAGCTCTAGGGTTACCTAAATGGAAAAATTGGATGTAATTTGTCCCAGTAGACTCATGAGACCATGACCTAAGTCCTTAGGTGAGAGAGTGAAGTCCTCATTCTTACTTTAGAAATTGGTTAGGTTGTTTACCAATATCATATTTCAAATAAAGGTAGAAATAAGATATAGGAAAAAGTTATATGTCACAAATCAAACTTATGTTTGAAGCATCAATCTCATTATTGACTGCTACACTTGAAAACCCTTGACCACAAAACTCTAAAAATCTCCTCACAAACCATTGTAGTTCACATAACTGTTAATTGCTCAAGGAAATCAAATCCAATTCCATTTCACTGCCATTGTCCACCACGCTCATCTTGTGCCTCTCTAGAAAATCGAGAATTGGCTCAGGATTATTGTCTTCCCACTGTATGAAAGATCAGATAATGGTTTGTATGTTGTCTGGAATCATGCCCACAACCTATTTGGAATTGTAGACACCTCCTGGTCTATTTTTTTTTTATAACACATCCCATATGACTCAACATGGGCCATCCTTTTCTCAATCCTCTTCCACTTGTTCTGAAAAATCCTATTTAGGATTTTGGCAATATTGTGAACCATGTTGCCAAGAATATTATATTTCAAGGAATTGTTGAAAGTCGGCATCACATCAAAGGGAAACTCAAGAGGTCTTGCATAAACTTTGTCCTGGAATTTTTCATTGATGGTTCCCAAATCCGTGGCAGAAGTAATGAAAGTGAAATAGTTAGGAGCCCCACGAAGTTGATGAGGACCTTACAATAGCCATACTTGTGATTCATTCGTCTTTAGTAGGGATGTGTAGTGCTTCATGAGGCCCTTGTAGGGGGTTTCAAGGGATGAATATAGAGGTAGAAATATTCCATTGGGACCGTGATTCCTTTGTGTTCTTTCGTCGAAGGGGGCATTCATAAACTATGGCATCACCATGTTGTTATGTAATTCCAACCCATGCCAAAAATTTAGGGGGGGTTGTGCACTTAGACACGTTGATTTGGTATGATCTTCAAATCGGAGATTCACACTGGAGTGGTACGATATTTACTTATAAATGGACTTGATGTGGATATGGTTATTCTGGTGGAGAATCTGGAGAAGAAGTGATGCAAGCGAATTTTGTTTTTATATTTAATTTTACTTCCCCCCTTATTTTTAAATGGTTAAGTATCCTAGTTGCACAATAATGTTTTTTGTGAAGTGAATGGTCATGACCACTAAACATGTTTTAATTTATATTCTAAAATGTTCATGAACAATTGAATATGTTTTTAAAGTTATATCGTCTAAATTTTTTACCAATTTGTTTTGGAGTGATTTGTGTTGAAGAGTGAAGATTGAACATATGAAGTATATTTTTTTTGAGACAAAATACGCTGCACTTTTTAAAGCTTCCCAATGTTTTGAATGGACACTCCACCCATCATCAAGTGAACAATCATGGGATCATTTTCCTAAATTGAACCTGAACATTTTTTTATGGTTCTAACCTGTTAGGATGGTCACTTAGATGGAATACAACTTTTCCCTCAATGAAATTATTGATGACATGATAAAACTTAGGGGGGGGGGTCTTGTATCTAGATACATAACAATGTAAATGGTGGGAGTGGCATAAAAAATCATACAAGGGCTACTTCCCCTGGAGTCTATTTTTTAAATCTATCCATGTCATTATGAGAGAGATACTCACTATTTGGGGTGGCTTACCAATTCACTCCAAACAAGCTCAATTGCAAACTTTATCTCAACCTTTAAGCAATTATCCATCCAAAGAAAGATATAAACATATTGTTTCTATAGATAATGTTTCAATAGTAGCCTCAAGGAGGTGATCAAAGCATAAGTTAAAATAGCATCATGCTACTAAGTTGGAGGCATCTTAGAGGGCTCTAGAAGCAGAGACAATGATCAATGCACAAACCAAAAAACCCATTTTCATTCCTCACCAACGTTCCCTGCATAGGTTAAATCCACAATAAGAATCCCATCTCGTCCATTGGAAGTACATAAGTTATATCCAACAGTAATGGTATAAGACAAACAAAGACATAGACTTTGTAATAATTGTGATGAAAAAGTATGATCCTAGTCATAAATGTAAAGAACATAAATGATTTCAAATTGATGTAACCACTCCTATCCATTATTGACACATCATTATGTGAGATACCCTTAATTTTGAGTATATTGACCAAAGTCCTCCCATGCAAGAGGAAGTGGAACCTAGAGTCCATCAACAAGAACCATTTATCTGTCTTCATGCTTTATCTAATATCTCAGCCCGATAAACCTTGAAACCTTTGGGTTACATCAAGCACTACAAAGTGGTAGCCTTAGTTGACAATGGAAACACCCACAATTTTATTCATAGATGAGTGGCTGAATAAATTCATTATTATGTCCACTCAGTCCCCCACTTTCAAATCATGATATCCAATGGTGGGATGATGAAATGTGGGGGGATCAATGAAAAATAAGGCCCAATTTGGTTACTATCATCTCAAAACCCATATTTTGTCTATAGATATGGGAGGTTATGATATATTTTTAGGGTCCAAGTAACTATGCACATTAAGGATAGTCACCATGTACTTCAAGGAATTTTGTTTGAGTTTTACTTAAGACTATCACACTAGCACCCTTAAAGGGATCCAGGTAGGTTCCTTCAAAATCATAAGTTCTCATTGGATGGAAATATTATTGAAGAAAGGACACTCATGAGCTATTTATTACTTCCATTCCATACAATCCCTGGGAAACACCACACCAAAAATCCATATTAACTTCCAAAAGGTTTTGGAGAAACATCAACAAGTCTTTGAGACACCAAAGGGTTTACCCCCATATAGAGGTGAGCATGATCATGGTATACCCTTGATTCCAAGAAGGGAACCACCAAATGTATTCCAATAATTAATTGCATAAATGAATGAATTTAAAAGGACAATTTAGGATCTATTAGAGGTGGGAGTCATTCATCCCAACACTAGACCATATTCATTGCCAATGGTTATGGTTTAAAGAAAGAAGGCAATTGGCACATGTGTCCTTATTTTCATGCCCTCGATAAGTTGACCATAAAAGATAACCCCCTTCCCCCCCAAGACATTAATGATCTTTTATATGAGCTATGATGCTGCCAAAATTTTCACCAAACTCGACCTTTGTTCAGGATAGCACCAAATCAAGATGAAAAGATGACGATATCCCAAAGACTACTTTCTAGACACATGAAGGCCATTACGAGTTTTTGGTAATTCCCTTTGGAATTTATAATACCCCCTTGACCTTTCCAACCTCATGAATAAATTTTGCAACCATATCTCCATAATTTTGTGTTGGTTTTCTTTAATAACATATTGATTTATAGTAAAACTTGGGATGACCATGTACAACTTGTAGATAAATCCTTGTAACTCCTTAATACCATCAATTATTCAGTAAATGGTCCAAATGTGCTTTTGGGGCCTCAAAGGTTTAATTCTTGGGTCACTAATGGACAATACAGAGTGAGAGTGGACCCCAAAATGATTATGAAAATGCAAGAATGGCCATGCCCTAAAACCTTGAATAACTTACACAGATTTTTAGGCCTTATTTGTTACTATAGGAAGTTTTTGAAGAACTATGGTAAAATTGAAATCCCTTTGACAACCCTACTGAAGAAAATTGTCATTGCATGGAAATAAGTGATAAAACAAGCATTATTAGTTTTAAAGAAAGGCATTTACACCACCTTGGTCATAAACATGTTTGATTTTATTGAGACTTTTGTATTGGAATATGATACTTTTGGAAAAGGTTTGGGTACAATTTCAATGCAAGATGGAAGACCCTTTGCATTCACAAATAAACATTGTGTGGCAAGAATTTGGGCAAGTAAACCTGCAAGAAATAAAAGATGGCCATTCTAAATGTAGTCGGCACATGATAGTGCTATCTCATAGGGAAACACTTCCAAATCAAGATGAATCACCACATCCTGAATTAGTTTTTGGAACAAATTTTGTCAACCCCAAATCATCATAAATGGGTCACCAAGATGCTTGGATATTATTACGATATCATCTAAAAAAATGGAAAGGACAATGGTGTGGTATATGTAGTGTTAAGGAAACAAGAGGAAGAGGGATCCCTCCTTGCCTTATCCTCTTTGATACTTGAAAGGCTAGAATAAGAACATAAAGAATGAATAACTAATGTTTCTACATCTCATCTCATTAAGAAACTTTATGAGGATAAAACCCTCTCCAAGGTTGCACTTGGCAATAATATACATTTCAATATAAAGGTCTAATTTTCTGGTACCTAACTCTGCTTTAAAATAGTAGGTATTAATAGAATTACGTTCATCTCCTCTCACAGGTCATTCGGGATTTCAAGAAACTTATGCACACATAAAGCACTCCTTCTTATGGGAATGCATGAAAAATGATATTATTATTTTTGTAGTTAAATGCGGCACTTTCCAAAGGAACAAGGTGAAACAGTGAAGACTCTTGGGGCATTGCAACAATTGTCAATACAACCACTATTTGGACATAAATTTCCATAGATTTTATTTTTGGTATTATGAAAGCCAGTAACAAATCAATCATCATGGTGGTATTTGATCGACTTACCAAATACACTAACGTTTTTTCTCTTCAACGCCCCTTTTCCTCTCCAACGGTTGCCCAAAATTTTCTCGAGCATAATTTAAATCCCATGGCATGCCTACCTCCATTATGTCAAATCATGATCCCACACTCACCAACAAATTTTACAAAAAAATATTTAAACTAAAGGAAACCAATTGCAAATTAGTACATCTTATCATCCCCAAACAAATGGATAGACAAAAGAAGTCAACAAGTTTCTTGAAACCTATTGTAATATTTTGCATCTGAAAAGCAACACCAATGCACACAATGGTTACCTTTGGTAGAATGGTGGTATAATAACGGTTATTAGGAAGCTACAAAATGACACCATATGAAGCAGCTTATGGCCAAAAAACACCCTCGATGATTTTTTATCTACCAAGTACATCCAAAGTACATGTGGTAGATAGTCTACTTCATAATTGTGATGTCATTCTTTGCACATGTAAAGAAAATTTGGCAATGGCTCAAAATTGCATGAAGAAACATGCAAACCAACATTGCTTAGAGTATTTATTAGTAGAAGGAAACCAAATATTATTTTTTCCTCCAACCTTACATAAGAAAACCTCTCTCAAAGTTAAAGGCCATCAATATCTATTGCGTCAGTTTTTTGACCCATATCAGTGTTCAACATATTGGTTAGGTGGCCTACAAATTGGTGCTCCCATCAGACTCCAAGATGCACTTGATATTTTATGTGTCTTGTTTGAAGAAGTTCGTGGGTCGTAATTGTCAAGTTCAAACTATATTACCATAAGTAGATGAAGAAGGCTCCTTTTGGCTTCAACCAGAAGCAATTTCAGACACTAGAGAGCATCATCTATGTCACACACTACCACTGAAGTTTTGATTAGTGTAAGGATGCCTCAATTAAAAAGGCCTTCTTTATTGAATAAGGCCCTTGTGGTGGTTGACCCTCATTAATTATGGGACCACAAGCAGTTAGGGACTTGGTTATTAAAGATCTATAGATAGAGTAGTAAGTTGTGTAATGTTTTGTCGAGAATTGTTATTGTATTTAAAGCTTTTCTCTCTAAGGTTTCACCATGATGAGGCAAGTGAAAATAACTCTTTATTTTGAATATAAGAGAGATTTTTTAGGGTTTATGTATGTTCTCTTGTGTTTTTATGTTTTTTAAATGAAGTTCGGGGGTTAAGTACATTACATTATCTTTCTATCTAATTGAATAATCACGAAAAGATTCAAAACTGGGCATTTGGTAAGTATCCCCTTGACTAATAAGAGCTTCTCTAGTAGAGCGAAAATTAGATATAAAAACATAATAAGTAGTGCCAAGATTAGAAAGAATAACATATATGAGTTATTCATTTATCTTCCTTACATTCTACAAGTAAAAGTCTAAGTGTTTTGAACTTGAATAGAAAATATTCAATGCACGAGAAAACATTGGGATTTAAAGCAATCAGTTGGTTGTCAAGCTAGCGGGCACGAATCTCATTATGTTTACCAAACACAGTTTCCAACTTTTGTCATGTTTTATCTAGGGTCTCAATTTCTTGAAGGTGAAACTCAAGATCAATAGATATGGACATTCAAATTAATCTAGGTGCCTCATCATTTTCATTATTCCATTTGGATCTCTTTAATGCATTAAGAGGGGTAATTTATGTTCCCAAGGTAACTTATTAAAGTCCCCTACTTAGTAAACTCATCCATATGGAATTTCCATGAAAAGTACTTGGTACTAGTAAACAAAAGAACAATTGGACTTTCAAGTTTATAATATGTAGGTAATATGACTCCAAAAAATACATTGTTAGTCTAGATGCATGGTCTCAAAAAAATGACACAGAAAATGGACTTCATATATCCAAGTTATGTAATTTTGAATAAATATATAAAATGAAACTAGAGAGCCATGTGGCATGTAGAGGTTGATCCACATGGTGATGGATGCACAATGAAGTAAATAATTCTCCCCTTCACTAATTTTCTCTATAAGTTCACTTTTACAAATGAGGTACTTTTTAAAATAAGTGACCCACTTTTATAAAAGAAGTGAAAATAACTTTTACAATGAAGTTTACCTCATAAAATTAATTTTTCATGAACTTTTTCTCCTTTTTTTCATGTGGTTCATAGCCTCTAGAATTGTGTTCAGGGCTTGCTACATCCACAGTAACAATTCTAGGGAGGCCTCACCCTATCGACTCTAGTTTTGGGAGCCTAACCCCAAAGGACCCAGAGAGTTGGATTCGTGAGAGTTGAACCTCCAACCTCAATATTAATGGTCTTTGGACTCGAACTCCAACCAACTGAGTTGCCCCTCATGGATAACCAAATGAGTTAAACAATAGATATAGCAATTTTATGAAGAAGAATTGGGTTTTTTTTGTTGTGAAGGAGGATTAGGGTGTTGTTGTTGTTGTTGGAGAGCATGCCTACAAAAAAACCTTGTCTTTTACCTACATATCTAATAATGAAAAAACAAAAGCCTTTTTGAGTGAAATGAAAAACAATATAACTGAAAGCAATGCTTTAGATGCAACGCAACACATCTCTCAGCCCAGAAAAGCACATACATTACATCATCCAAAAATATTTTGATGCCAGCTAAACATGTTCAAGATCTTGATTATCAATGGGAGGGTATCTTAATAAGCACTATGATATCATGTTCAACTAAAACAAAGTATTTCCATTGTAATATACTTAAACCTTGAAATTCAAAGAAAACATAGAAAAACACAACCAATAATAGATAGAACAAGAAAAAGGGTAGGACCCTAACATTCACATAGGTCGAACACTTTAACCAAATGTTCACACAAATATATCAAATATCGACACACCAAAGTATTACATGGTTAAGACCCTCAGAGAGGGAAACAATCCACGACACCACTTAAACGACAACTTGAACCAATATATTAATGCAAAGGAAAACAAATTACATATGAATTTCTCACAATTGATCATTTATAAAATGACCCTCCGCACTCTTTAAATAGGGATCATGGACCAATTGTGTGCTAATCCAAGGATCAATATAGCCATTAAGATTGAGGAGCAGATGAACCGTCATATCACTTTATGTCTAAAACATATCATGACCATCAGATTATAAAAGTACGAGTGCATACTAATGCATATTAAATAAACACACTTTACGTAAATACACATTAGACCAAGTTGACCTTAACTTACTCATAAGAATCTAAATATTCCAACACAATCTTCATTATGGTCCTACTACTTAAGCATGTAAGAAGAAATTTGGTATATCTCTTTCATTGGTCATGGTAGAGAGAAGAAGTTTGGCTTTAGAAAATCCTAAGATTTGTTCCCAACATGCATATACAACCACTATTTAATGTGATGTTGAGAGTGGCGTGCAACTTGTCCATCATCTAGTGCAACTTCACTAATGTATGCACATCAATATACATAAGCACATTATTTGGCAACTCGTTTAGAATCCAAGTGTTAACTTGATATGGTTTTGTGTACATGATCATGATTTTGACATCTTCATGAAGCCCCCGAAATAAGTGAATTTTTAAACATCTTCACGAAGTACATGAAGTCCCTAAAGGAAGATAAGTTTCTTCATCCTCAAAGTATGTTAGTTGTGTAGGAAGTTTTTAAGGGCGAATACCCATTCTTCCTCCTTTTATGTCATTTTATAAATCATATGTCCTATCCTAAGTTGTTCTTAAGAAGGGATGTTAGGATATTTGACATTACAATATTCTTGAGACCAACTCATTGTAATGCACTGTAGCCATGTGTGCTTCTTTAGTGCAAGTTTGTACTTACTATAAGTAACAGTCATCGTTTTATCTTGTGCATAGGTGGCATAACAATGCTTGTATTCTTGGTATTCATGAAATATGATTTGTTTATTATCCCTTGGTTGGTTGATGATCTCTATTTAATCAATCATAATATTAGATATGCTTGAGTTATTAATATTTGGTTCTAGTTCCTTGGTTTTCCCCTATGAATTCTCAACAACAACAAAAAATTGTTTACTATAATCATTTTCTATCTTTTGTGCTTGTCCTTCATTTATAAATTATTTAAAAGAATGGCATATAATGTTCTCTTATTGTTTTCAATTCTATACCTTACCTCCTCAAACTAAAATTCGAATTCTCAGAACTCTTGGTATATGTTAATTTCTCTTGTCCTTTTCCATACTTGTTTTTCTTTCTTACTTGACTTCATTTGTATCTAGGGTTTCGACAACCTTTTTATTAATTTTCATTCAATTATTTTGTTGGACAAATGTTTTCATTGATGTCAATGTGGTTGATATGATGTGGCATATGACATAGAAAATGTTATGGTAGAGAGGAGAAAAGTTGACGTGGGGAATGCCTCCAGCATTATGCAAGTGTCTGCAAGTGTTACTTATGCCCTCATTTGGTCTTAACAAAATGCCCGCAGCAGGGGTTGGCAAGATAATTGAAAATTCCCGCCATCACATAAGAAGAATGCTTGCAACATAATTAAGGAAATATGCCTGCACTAGCCTTGAATAAATACCTGCAGTAGTCTTGCAAAAATGCCCGCAGTGCTGCTTAACAAAATGCCCACTCTAGTCTCGAAATTCCCACAGTAATGTTGTGGAAATGCCAGTAGGGAAAGGGAATTCCCGCAGGATATGGAGAGATGCACACATTCCATGAAAATTCCTGCACCCTTAAGGAAAATTCCCTCAAGTATTTAGATAAATGCCCGCCAAACATGGACATGGTCAAAGGAATGATTTCATGCTTTCAGTCATGAAATCCTTTAATCTCAGTCATAATATCATTCATAAAAGTTATTGGGGTGACTAAGTGAACACTAACCCATTGTATGGGTATTTTATTCATATGTCGGCCTTCCTTATAATCTATAGAAGCAACATATCAAACTGAAAAGTCACATCTACAAGTCATCCCAATCAAAGGGAATTTTAAAGAGTAGGTTTGCCCTTTTTACAAGAAGGGTAAAGAAAGTGTATAAATATAAGTGTAGTATGCCCTCATTTGTGTGTGTGTGTGTGGGTGGGTGAAGTAGATAAGGAAGAAGAGCAGTAGGTCGAAGACAGTCCTAAAAAGGATGAAAGGAAGATCATGGGAGAGGTTTTGAACAACTAAGGAAGGAACATATCTCTAAAGGAATCTAAATTGGTTTTAATAAGGAAAAAGACAATTTTGGTATACTATTTTGAAGAGTATTTTGAGCACATTATTTAGTTTATTAAGGGTTATTTTAAACCTATTCGATAGTAGATTTGTGGTAGAATTTGAAAATCATCTTTGGCCAAATTCAAGGGATTGTTTAAGAATAGATTTCAAAGGCAATCTTAGCACGAGCTTCAAGGTGAATTGAATAGGTTTTGAAAGCAACCTTGACCTAGTTTTGAGTACCCCTTTGTGAAGTAGTTTTGGACAAAAACTAAAAGTAGAAACATTCAAGGACAAATATTGTACCATATTTTGAAGGCAGAAAAGACAAAGAAGCAGGATCGACTAAGAAAGACAAAGCTATGAAGGCAGTTTCATGATGATTAGATCTTGAAGATATCAAATTGGTACTTGCATTGTAAGTTGGTGCTTACAAGGATTGGTTTCCTCATCTACGTTACATATTGTTGCATGCGGATTTGAGTTGGTGCTCAAGTGGTTGGTGTCCTCATCCCTTGAAAATGTTGTTTCCTGCCAATTGCAAGTTGGTGCTTGTTGAATATGAGTTGTTGCTCATAAGAGGATTGGTATCCTCACAGTTTAGTGCTTGCAAAGAGTGAGTTGGTACTTGCACAAGGGATTGGTGTTTGCAAATATACGAGTGGGTGCTCACACCATCATTGGAGATGGGTGTCTCCTATCATTCTTTGTAATCTATAGTTTTATCAATTCAATAAATTGAGTTTCCATATAAATATTTGGTGTACTATGTTCTTATAGTGATGAATGTTATTGTGCATAATTAATCAAGTAAAATTTTTTGAAAAGTGTGTGATACTGATTAACCCCACCCCCCCTCCTCTAAGTATCGATGTGTGTTCCAACAATGGGTACCAGAGTGGGTTCCAACAAAATTAAGGAAATATGCCCACACTAGCCTTAACAAAATGCCTGCACTAGTCTAGAAATTCCCACAATAGTGTTGTGGAAATGCCAGTAGGAAAGGGAATTCCTACAGGATATGGAGAGATGCACAAATGCCCTAAAAATTCCCACAGACTTAAGAAAAAATCCTGCACCCTTAAGGAAAATTCCCTCATGTGTTTAGAAAAATGCCCACCAAACATGCACATGGTCAAAGGAATGATTTCATGCTTTCAGACATGAAATCCTTCAATCTCAGTCATAATACCATTCATAAAAGTTCTTGGGGGTGACTGAGTGAACACTAACCCATTGTATGGGTATTTTAGCTATTATGAAAGTGCATATTTTTATTCATATGTCGACCTTCCTTATAATCTACAGAAGCAACATATCAAACTAAAACGTCACATCTATAGGTCATCCCAATCAAACGGAATTTTGAAGAGTAGGTTTGCCATTTTTAAAAGGGTAAAGAAAGTGTATCAATATAAGTCCAGCCTGCCATCATTTATGTGTGTGTGTGTGTGAAGTAGATAAGGAATAAGAGAAGTAGGTCAAAGACAGTCCTAAAAAGGATGAAATGAAGATCATGGGAGAGGTTTTGAATAGATAAGGAGGGAACATATCTCTAGAGGAATCTAAATTGGTTTTAATAAGGAAAAAGATAGTTTTGGTATACTTTTTTTGAAGAGTATTTTGAGCACATTATTTATTTTATTAAGGGGTATTTTAAACCTATTCCATAGTAGATTTGTGGTAGAATTTGAAAATTATCTTTGGCCAAATTCAAGGGATTGTTTAAGAATAAATTTGAAAGGCAATCTTGGCACGAGCTTCAAGGTGAATTGAACGGGTTTTGAAAGAAACCTTGACCTAGTTTTGAGTACCCCTTTGTGAAGTAGTTTTGGACAAAACCTAAAAGTAGAAACATTCAAGGACAAATATTGTAGCATATTTTGAAGGCAGAAAAGACAAAGAAGCAGGATCAACTAAGAAAGACAAAGTTGTAAAGGCAGTTTCATGATGATTAGATCTTGAAGATATCAAATTGGTACTTGCATTGTAAGTTGGTACTTACAAGGAATGATGTCCTCGTCTACTTTACATATTGGTGCATGTGTATTTGAGTTGCTGCTCAAGATATTGGTGTCCTCGTCCCTTGAAAATGTTGTTCCCTGCCAATTACAAGTTGGTACTTTTTTATTATGAGTTGGTGCTCATAAGAGGATTGGTATCCTCGCAGTTTAGTGCCTACAAAGAATGAGTCGGTGCTTGCACAAGGGATTGGTGTTTTCAAATCTGTGAGTGGGTTCTCACACCATCATTGGAGATTGGTGTCTCCTATCATTCTTTGTTATCTGTGATTTTATGAATCCAATAAATTGAGTTTCCATATAAAGATTTGGTGTATTGTGTTCTTATAATGATGAATGTTATTGTACATAATTAATCAAGTAAGAATTGTTGNTCCTTGAGAAAAAACATGGATAAACAAGTAGAGTTAGCTGAGAATGGACCACCAATATTTGATGGGACAAACTATATAATTCAGAGCATGAGAATTAGAGTATTTTTTATGGCAATAGGATTTGATATTTCAAATTCAGTTGTTACAGGTTACATCACTCTAAAGAGACAACCACATCCTGGATCCAAAAGGAAGGTAATGAAGGACAACACAATGGCAATGGATGCCATCATGGGTGCATTATCTATTTCTGTGAAAGACAACATAGAAAAATGTGCACCAGCTAAAAAATTATGGGACAAATTACAAAGCCTCCATAGTTGAGAAGATGACTAAAGAATAATCATATGTAAAAAGTGAAAGAAGTTCATCTAGTGAAAGTGACAACATCATAAAAGATGTTCCACTCATGGGAAAGGATGAATCATTTGAAAATGAAGGACACCCTAAAATAGATGATGAAGTCATTCAGAGAAAAAGCAATGTTTCTAAAGATAAAGAAGAATCTGCAATTTAAGGAGAAGTGGATCTTGAAGGAGAACTCATGAGTTCTCTAACTGAACTAAGGAAAGCTAAAAGAGAAAATCGGTTTCTAAGGGAACAATTACAGAAGTATCGAGAGGAAGATAAGATTTCAAAAGAAGAAATTGAAAAAACAATTGTTGGTCTAAAAGTTCAAGTGGAAGAAGAAAAGAAAATTGAAGGTCTAACAAGTCAACTAATAGAAAAGGAAGAAGCATGTCAAGAAAGAGAGTTTGAAATTCTCTCTCTAAGAAAGGAATTGGAAAAGAACAAGTCATTGAAATAGCAATCCTTACAAAGATCTGATCTAAAACATCAGTTAGAAGAACAAAAGAAAACCAAAGAGATGGTATTAAGATAGCTACAGAACAAAGAAAAATATTATGAAAGAATTGAAGAGGAAAATGCTACTCTATAAAGGGAATTTGATAACCTCACAACTCAAGTAAATAGTAGTTTGAAGTTTAAAAAGAACTCAATAGTTTTAGAAAATATCATCAATTCTCAAAGGTCTCCACTTGACAAGACCAGTATTGGTTATGGCATCAATCAAGAAGGAGAAGGTGAACATTCTAAGCATCCAGAGAAAAAAACCGAAGAGAAGGGTAGAATTTATCCAAATGTCTTGAAAAGCTTCAACGATGGTGAAGGAAGCGACAAAGGAGGAGATCATAATCATCAAAAGAATGAATTCAAAAGGAGGATATTATAATCATCAAAGGAATGAATTCAGAAGGACTACGCCACAAAGAATATCATTTGCTCCCAAGTATGAACTCTCTTTCCTGGTTATTGTTATTTTTGTAATAATTATGCACATAGGGCTATAGATTGCACGACCTATGGAAGAAGTGCTCAAGCAAGAAGTGGAAGTGCTTACATGAACGTTGAATGTTACAGTTGACATAATTATGGGAACATAGAAAAGTTTTGTAGAATCTCAATAAAATATCCCATGGAACAAAATGCACTCATAAAATATTAGAAAGTTTGGAAAAGAAAGCAAGAGCAAAGAATACTTGACAATGTAGAAATCTCAGAGGACTTGCTCATAAGAGTAGTTCTGTTGAATAACAAGAAAGATGTTAGTATTGTTGCAAGAATTTTATATTAAAGATGATGAAGATAGAAGCGACTCTCTTGAATCTATGGTCAAGCAAGAAAAACATGAGATTGAGTAGGAGACTGAAGGAAAAGACAATCGGTCATTAGTTTCAATAATGATAGAAGATGAACTATTTGTCGTAGCAGTTGTAGATGAAAACCCTATGAAAAAAACAACAGTGGGACAATACTAGAGCATCTTGGTGGTCATCATAAAATATGTAGATAATTCTTAGGAGCAGATTTCTTAAATTTATTAGATTTTGTTTGAGGACAAGTATTTTGACAGAATTCAAGGATGTTTGAGAGTTTTCTTAACATTTTTCTTAAGAAATTATTAGTGCTCATATTGGACAGAATTGTGACTACCTTTGCACACAATTGAAGATTTGATGAGAAGACATTGTAAACATGGTTATGAACAACTTTGAGAAAAGGAACATCACTTTAACATGTGTTGACTAAGGATATGAAGATGCTTTGAAGACAATCCCTGGTATAAACTTAAGACTGATCATTGCAAAATTGAAATGCATTTTTTAAGAAGACTTGACCTAATTTGAAGAATTTTCGTAGACAGCTTGATGGAAGAATTGAAAAATATATGTTTTGAGCTTTTCTTAGAAGATCTTGATTGTTTGGGTCAACAACAACATAAAAGCATCTTAAGGATCAATAGGAAAATCATTGAAAGGGGGAGTTGCAAAAGAGAGGCACAGTTTAAGGGGGGGTATCACAACAAAGCAATACAACAAGTAGAATCTATGCAAGAGAACATGAAGCATGAAGATAGGGGGAATCGGCTCAAAGGACTACAAAAAAAGGACAATACACTTACAAGGGGGGTATTATTAGATGATTCATTAAAGGCATTTACAATAAAAAAGGAGCATCCATTTTCATTAATGTCAAAAGGGGGAGCGATCCAAAAAAAAGTGAAGTTGTGGTGTTGTCTCTAATGTCAATATGGCTGAGATGATGTGGCAATGAGGAATAAAGTTGACATGGAGAATGCCTGCAACATTATGTATGTTTTTGCAAGTGTTACATTATTGGGCTTAACAAAATGCCTGCAACATGGCTTGGTAAGATAAGTGAAAATGCCCACCATCACATAAGAAGAATGCCCACAACAACATTAAGGAAATTAAGGAAATATGCCTGCAATGACATTAAGGAAATATGCTTGCACTAGCCTTAAAGAAATACCTGCAGTAATCTTGCCAAAAAGTCTACAAGATTGCTTGAAAAAATGCCCACACCAGTCTCGAAATTCCCACATGAATATGCTTGCACTAGCCTTGTAGAAATGCCCACATTAGTCTAGCAAAAATGCTCATAAGACAAGGGAATCCTTGCAGGATGGGAAAGGTGTAGACAAGCCTTAAAAATGAATGCACCCTTAAGAAGAATTCCTATAGACCTTAAGGAAAGTTCTTGTAGGTCTTCAAAAAAATGACCGCCAAACATGCACATGGTCAAGGGAATGATTTCATGCTTTCAGTTATGAAATTCTTCAATCTCATTCATAATATCAGTCATAAAAGTTCTTGGGGTGACTAAGTGAACACGAATCCAACATATGGGTATTTTAGCTATTATGGAAGCCCCTAATTTTATTCATATTCCGTCCTTCTTATAATCTATACAAGTAACATATCAAATTGAAAAGTTAGATCTACAAGTTGGCCTAGTCAAAGGGAATTTTGAAGAGACACATTAAGAAATGCAGGTCGTCCTTGTTTAAAAGAAGGGTAAATAAAGTGTATAAATATAAGTGCGGCCCGCCCTCAGTTGGGTGTGTGTGAAGTAGAGAAGGAACTGAGACAATGAATTTATGGGGATCTGAGGAAGAAGAGAAACAAGTCGAAGACATACATGAGAAGGATAAAATGAAGAGCACGGGAGAGGTTTAGAATAATTAATGAAAACACAGATATCTGAAGCGATCTAAACTGGTTTTAGCAGGGAAAAAGACAGTTTTGATATACTGTTTTTTACGAGTATTTTGAGCACATTCTTAGTTTGTTAAGGGCTATCTTAAACTCATTCCTAGGAAAATTTGTGGTAGAATTTGAGAATCATCTTTGGAAAAATTTGGGGATTGTTTAACAACAAATTCCAAAGGCAATCTTGGCACAGACTTCAAAGTGAATTGAGCATATTTTGAAAGCTTCCTTGGCCTAGTTTTGAGTACCCCTTTGTGAAGCAACTTTGGACATAAGCTAAAAGTAAAAACATTCAAGGAAAAATCTTGTAGTAGATTTTGAAGGCAAAATAGACAGAGAAGAGGAGATTGAATGAGAAAGATAGAAATGTGAAGGCAAATTCATGATTATCAAATATTGAAGAGAGCAAGTTCGTGCTTGCATTGTAAGTTGGTACTTACGAGGATTGGTGTCCTCATCTAGTTTATAGATTGGTGCATACAAATTTGAGATGGTTCTCAATAGGATTGGTGTCCGCACGAGTTGGTTCCTGCAAAGAGCAAGTTGGTGCTAGCACAAGGGATTGGTGTCCTTATCATATTGCTGAACTCAAGGCATCGATTGTGGTTTTGTAGCTTGGAATTTTTTCATCTTTTTTCACCAATTCATTGTTGAATTCTTTTTCGCAATTTCTACATGTCTTCCCAATATTCTCCACACAAGGAACCAACTTTTTGAGATCCTTTATCTTCATTATATTCTATTTAGGGATCTCCTCATTTTTAAATTTTTTCCTAGCATTCTTCACAAATAGAACCAATTTTATTAGATTTTTTTTCTTCATTTTATTCTTTTATAGTGACTTGCAAAGAGGAAGAAAAGTTTTGAATTGTCATATGAGTTAGGGCATTCCCATACTGGTACCTTAGCCTTGTCTCTATGATGGATCCATGCCTATGTTGCTTCTCGTATGATCTCTTTTGGGCCCTTTTGGGACAAGACCATTTGACATTTTGTGCACCCCATAGAAGGATATCAACTTTGATGCACTTTCTATCTAATATAGGTCCCTCTTAATGCATCCATAATGCATCCCTTGAAGGAATTGATTCAACTTGTCTTGAGTCTATATTGAAAGATGATGTTTCAAAAAGACTAATCATAATTTGATACCCCATCCCAAATATAAAGCCACTGATGCAATGTCGCATCACTCTCTCCTAAACGTTTTTTACATCAAAATTCCTTGTAGTTAATCTCGAAGAAAACTATTCTAGCTCTTGAATTAATTTTTAGTTCAAAATTTCGGATCTTCATTCATGGGTCTCCACTTGGAAGTCATTCCTAATTGAGGATTATTCGTTGTGATTTTCTGAAATTGACAAAAAAAATCTTGAAGAATGACCCTTGGTTTTGATGGAACATTAAATTATTTATGCAACTTGGAACTTGCAAGTCATTATTAGCTGGGGGAGCATTTATTTTTCCCTATACCAGATGGCTGTCCATTGTGTATGTTTTGGAAACCATGACAGAGAAAAGATGTTGAAAAATGGCTATTGATTTTGGGGGAACACTAGATTATTTATGCAACTTAGTGTTGATCCTTTGATCTTTGCACAAAGTTCTTATCCTCTCACAATTTCAGCGAGGATTTCAAATCTTCCCCTCCATTTAGAAAATGCAAAGCCCATCTATTGGGAGTGTTTGGGAAATTTTTGTTCGTCCCCTTCGCGACTATTTCATGCTTTAAACAACCTACACAGGGATTTGTGTTGTCATAGATCTTCCAAATTAAAATCTTCTAGATGTAGAAAGTGCTCTCTAGATGCAACATTTGTGCCATGGGTTAGTGCACTTCATTTATAGATCTTGTTTGCATAACTATTTCTTGTCCCAAGCAAGTTTCTAAAGATGCCACTTCAAAGGAGACAATACAAAATCCTAGGGCTCACAAATCCACTTAGTGTAAGGGAGCATAGCAACACCATATTATCATTAAGCATGAGAATGTGCAACAATCCCTTAGAGCTTAAATCCCTCAACAGGTTGAGCTAGGGTCATAGATATAGTCAAGATCAAGGTGGTCCAACCTAAAGCGAAGCTTCTTGAATAATATGGATATTCTACAAGACAATGGTCTCTAGTTTATTGGGGAAACCCACTAGAATAGTTCAATGAATTATGTGGTTTTCCTTCTAAAGGGGAACAAGTAGAGAATTGGATTGAAGTAAAAGGAAAAGAAGAGCAACAATCCTATTAATGTTTCAATTTTGGGGGAAAACCTTGTATGGAATTTAACTAGGCTTTAGGGTCACTCTACTAAGAATTAAATGACCAAACAAGATGAGGATGACTTTCACTTAGTAGTGGGATGACTGGGAATTTGAAAGAATTGAGATTTGGCAATGCAGAGTCAAGCCAGGGAAATTATCATATTGTTGTAAGTTATATCACCCAACTAGTACAACTGAGGTAAGGATCCATATAACCCTACAATGAATTTAGGTTATCAACTTTCACGAACTGCATGTAACTCTTTTAACAATTAATGTCTATTAAGAAGGAAAAAGTAAAATTGAATTAGATGTATTGATTTTGAACCTTCTCTGAGAGTAAATGAATTATTGACATTGTATCACATGTAGTTTTGTAAATTTTGAGAGAAATTTCTTGGAATTTTAACCAAGGATATCTTGGAACCTCTAACAACCTTAAGTATTTGCTTATTCTATTCATCTCTTGCTTGTGTTCTCTCTCTCTCTCTCTCTCTCTCTCTCTCTCATCCTAAGGATGGACTATGCTTCTTGGATCCAAAATTTTGACTTGAACCACTTTCATACAATGAATCAAGAAATTATCTACAATAATCCAATAATTGAAACTCTAAAGCAACAAATAAAATATAATATCATTGAATTTATATATATCTAGAAAAGGACATGATATTCCTTAAAACACCAATATGAGAAGCTACCCTCTAATATCACATAATAAGGTCCAAGTTACTCAACACCTAAGGAAATAGTAAGTACATCAAATATATAAGTGAGGCGCCACTCGAAAGTACAACCCGAAAAAATATACACTTATATCTCATGAATAAAGGAATATTTCATAATGGAGTAAACTTTCTACCCAACCATTTGCACCGATCAGACGACCAACAATGCGTGATGTGACAGCTCACGCGAGCCAAGTCATCCAATCGGTGCAAATGGTCGGGTAGAAAGTTTACTCGTTTCCTAATAGACCCAAGAGGTAACAATACAAAAGAATCAAATGGATGTGTAAAATGTGTGCATGTGTATGTGTATTCCACAATCATTGCACTTTTAGGCCAAGTATGTACAAACTCTTCAAAGTCAAGATAGTCCTATTTTGACACTATCAGACATGCATTCTTAACACACTTGTTTCATTCTTCATATTTTCCTTCCAAACTTGTCTAATACAATTTTGTGAAAATATTGTAAAACTATAAGTTGATGAAAGGTTTAAGATATATATTTTTTCATAAAGCTTAAAAGATGAAATTTGCATCTTATCGAAATTAAGGCCTTTAAATATGTCTCGTAGAATTATAATGTTTTGATAAATAGTTTCATATTTTATAAGGCTACACAAAGTAACATGAAAATAAGCTATTTAAAAAGGGTATGTATTGTCATAATGCTTTAGATGGAGATTTGTCATTGTTTATTTAGTAAACATGTGCAACATAAAAGTTTTTTTTACAAAAGATGTTTTAGATGGAAATTTGTTGTCGTTTAGTTTTTAAACATGTGCTACATACAAGGTTTTTTTACAAATGATTTTATCATTAAGCTTCAAGCTTCTGTTTTGTATTGTTTTCAAACAATGTTTCATTATAGTATAATGTATATACCTTAATGTCTATATCAAAACACAGCTGTACATGTTCTTTAATTTTTTAGCATGTCCTCTCAGATATGGATACTACAAATAAGTTTTTTTGGGGGGCGAAAGACTATCATTAAGTATCACGTTTTTGTTTTGTATTGTTTTCAAAGTGTTTAATGTATATACCTTAATGTCTATATCAAAACATAGATATACATTTTCTAACATCTACAACCAATAGAAGAGTTTATATTCATCATCTTGCTTAGGTATGCAATTTATGGATAATGTTATTTCTAAAAAAGTTACAATTCCATTTGCGTGATAAAAGCTTTTAAGATTGAACAATTTTAAGGGTCACTTGGAATATTACTCACATTTGATATTACTCCAAATCCTATTAAGCATTGAGGGATCAAAAAGATGAAATCACTTCATAAACCAAGATTGGAGAAGATGAATTTAGAGTGGTATTCCTATATATATTAATTAATGTCTGGTATTCTTTCTGAAATTCTCTTTTTCACATCATAAATTTTATTTTATTTTTCTACTTTGATTCATATTTTATTTTTTACACGTCATTAATACTTTGCTAGTTGGAAAAAAACTTATATTGGATCAACTTATAACACACATCACATCAACCTAGGCGCATCTCCCTCATACATTGTCATTATACGAGCAACACTTCTCTTGATGCGAGGAATGTCATCTATTTCACTGAAACTCTATTTCTATACTTTCTAAACTAGCTTGTGGATATGCTTTGTAGGTTGCTAATATTGATATAAGAAAAATTCAAAATATTATGAAAAAGAGGCAACTTATTGCAAGTGATACGTTTCTAAATAATGCTATATCTTAAGTATTACTGAACGAGGATGTTACTGATGCACTGCACATTTCCATGAACCAAACCCATTTATAACTTTATAATAGCAATCACTCTAATAGCATCCCAATAAAGGGCAGAAGAATAATACTGAATTCTTAGAAGAATATATTAAACCTTAATCAAATTTGTCAGCATAACCTGTTGCTGAATAGCCAGATCTACCGCAAAGCAGTCAGATGCCTCTTAAGAATGTTCCAAAAATATTATTACAAAATCCAGAGTTGTGGACTAGTATTTATTTTCAAGAGATTGCCACAAAACATGTGTAAAGGGAAGCATGACAACCAGCTAGACATGAATTTTCTGCATTTTGAATGCAAAAAATTTCTAAAAGACAACCTTGAAAATGTTTGTTTCCAATCTATGAATTCATTTAAAAAGTTTGGCTACAACTGTCAGCTTTTACCAAGATTTGTACCTTCAAGGGTACAAAGAACTTAAAATAGGAAATTTTAGTACGCAGGATCAAAGGCAGTGTCGATATTACTCCACTTCAGCCAAAAAGTCACTAATTTCTGCAGGTGTCAAGACTCTGTACCAAAGACAAACAAATTTAGTAAGATGCACCTTTACATATTGGTTAAATTTATAAATATGAAGAAACTCCATCCTTACTAGGCAAAGAACATACCTGAATTTTCGATCAGTTCCAACCACACCTATCTCAATATTTTTTCCCGAAATTTGCCCTTCAAACCTACACAACAAGAAAAAGAACAAGTTTTTGAACCCTGTGCTTATTTTCTACAAGATCACAATGTAAACTAGCACTTCATGGAATTTCAAGACATGAAAGGAAAATTAGCATCTTCATTATTATACCCTTCTTTCAGTGTCAATATGGCAGTATGCACTGCATCATCGAGCTCCATGTCCTCTGTATACCTGCATACAATTATGGAAAGGTTCAAGTAATGGCAATAAACCTTTACAAAGTATAATATTAAACTAAATACAATACTAAACCAAAATAGTTTATTTCACTCAATGCACTGCAAATAAATGTTCATGCCAAAAACAGTGAAAGGTGCAACTGATATTGATCAGCACTAACACAAAAATCAAAGAACCGCTGTTGCCACCCATACCCAAATGTCTTAGATCAAGGTTTAGCTGTGCTTGAGTAGAACTCCTATGCCGTGACAAAATTTATTGTGATCAATGGCAACCCAGGACATTAATCAAACTATATAGTGATCAATGGCAACCCAGGACATTAATCAAACTATCTTTCAAGACTTTACATGGTAACATGAACATCACAACCAAATTACAGTAATGAACTTCTCATGTAAAACAGACTTATAAAGCCAATGATATTACATATAGCATGGTTAAACGAAGATGATGTACCAGCTATTGCCTATGGGATCAGAAATGTTATGGGCCATCCCTTGCCACAACTTTGTACATATACAGAAGACAATAAAGCTAGCATGAAATTGCAACTTACTCCAAGTCTGGGGGAACTTGATGACCATCCATCATACTAGGAACCTTGAGAGGTTGTAACATTGCCAACATCAAATTTCCCATGACATTGATCATCATTATCTATCAATGTTGCATAGGCACTTCTCTCAGGAGTTGTGGTACTCATTGCTTCCCTTCTCCCAGGAGTTTCAGAGTAGGTACAAAATGCTCCAAAAATAGCAGTAATAGCATTGGGAGCATGGGACCTTTTCAACAGAGATTGAGTCGTTCAGATGCACAGTTCTGGGTTTGGGAAGCAGTTACTTGTACCTGGTTTTAAAACCTTTTGATCGTTTTAGGCTTCCAAGTATCCTCAATTGTGGATTGTAATAGCAAACATAGTATTTTTCTTTTCTTTATCATGTCCATATCTGACATGGCACAATCTGTATGTTCTCCATTTGTTGCATGTCACATGGTTCAGCTAATTTTGGAGAAGAAATTTGAAATTTTATGAAATTAAATTCCCATGGTCTTGGCTCACTATTCTATGTTTCCACGTCCCTAAAATGGTCATCATCACTTGTATAAAGAAAATATAAGTGAAGAGGGTGGCTCCCAGGGTGAACGCCCGCAGATATAATTGCCTACAGCAACAAATATAGATATATGTTGAACCCCAAAGGGAATCACCAATTGAAACATGGGATAACCCAATGCACTCAGTAAAGATACCATGATATCCCATTGTGGCCCAACAGATAATTCACTGAACAGTGTGAAATTCCAATGTAACCAATGAGATAATCCACCAAAAAATACACCCCAGTGTGTAAGGGAAGGTGTTTAACCTTCTAGAGTTAGTTTCATTCCACCAGCAAAGGGATGTAAGACATCCAACAAGCCAAATTGGTTTAAGTGGTCGTCAATTTTAAGATTAGATCTATGGCGTATGATTACTTCCATTCTTCATAATCAATGAGAGGGAAATCACTAAATATTACACATTGACATTACTCGATGTAAAATAAATAAATTACTGCTACAAAAAGTTTGTGAGCTGACACAGAACTCCTCAATAAAATATAGAACACATAGAATTGAGTTGATGTAAGGATGTCACATTAGATAGGTCACTATAGTAAGGAGGATGACGAAGTTAAGGAAAAATTAAACCAGAAATCTGCTGCATGGAGATAAGTGTGCAATATATGTGTAGAATTCTTTCTGAAATTGTCTGAATAACTGGCAGCAGTTGATGGGTATAAAAGTGGGATCGTACACTCAATATAGGAAAGGTTAGCTCAGTAGTATATTAGGCAGCCTGCATTTACAGTTGGCAAGCCAACCTAGGTCGAGTTAATCTGTGGCAGCCTATTCAATGTTAATTTCACTTCATTTCTGTTTTATTATTTTCTCATATTATTTTTCTTAAAACACATTTAATCTTGGACTGTTATTAACGATCAATCTTGTATTTTGGCCTTCAATTAATGGCATCAAATGATACCCCAAGTCTTTATGCATCACCATAACAAAAAGAGATGTTGGAATTGCATCTTATATGGGAACCCAGGCTCCAAAGTATCCTTCAACAGTTACAAACAAGAGCATCTGGACTAAGATCACTAAATGTGAGAAGTATTCTTGTGCCATTATGAAAATGATCATAAAGGGATATGTACTACAAATTTTATCACTTGATCAAGTGTGGAATCAAAGACATCACAGGTCCTCAAATTTATCTTGGACGCTAAGGCCAACCAAAGCACTAAAGCCAATATCTTTTGTTGGAGATCTACCATGCTGTCCTCCCACAGCCTTGAACCACTGAAGTTCAGCATGATTGTGGTCAAGGACTCGAGGCTAACGAAATTGACAATGTAAATCTTCATCTAATGTCATTTCTACCTAAAAATCATCAACATTGATGAAAATAAAAAATTGCATTGCAAAAGTACTGACCATGAATTGATAAAAAGAAGCTAATATAGAGATATCAAAAGCATAAGTTGGTTGTGCAAAGTTACCTCTTTTCAAGAAAACTTTTTGCATTTGTTACGTTTTTTCCCATTGCTGAAGCCTTCCATGAAAAATAAGAACCTGAAGGATCCACCTATTTTATGTGCAACCAAAAGAATGTCTCAGACTGCATGTTCCCAAATACTGTTCCTTCAGAAGTACCACATTATTTTAAATCTTACTATAAGCAATAATCTTCTGTTCAATAACTGAACAAATAAGAAAGTTCATTCAGTGGAGATGAGCTATAAAAAACAAGCTAAATTGGTGTCCATCAGTATATGTAATATATGGCAAAGAGAGGAAGGATGGCAGGTGCAGGGGGTTTCATCCTTGATACCAAAGGACAAACAGAAATAAGTTACAAATGGGGGTCATTGTTGAAAAAGTACCAAGTAAGTGTTTGTTCACCTTGTGATGCCTGGGGTGGACAAGGACACTTAAAAGTGGTCCTTAGTTCTTTATAAAGTGTGAAGTACTTATTTTTTATTAAGTCACTTTATAAAGGTGAGTTTGAGTTACTAAAAATTTTCAAAATGTGACTTTATGAGAATTAAAAGTGGATGAAATAATTAATGTCTCCTTTAATATTTAAGTGACGAGTTATTAAATTCATTTAATGTGAAAAGTTGTTTTACCAGATCTGTCACTAGGAGAACTCTGGATCCGCAGATGCACGGATCAGATCCGGATACGGATACGGATACGGATTTGCCAAGATCCACCTAGGATCCACCTTTGAAACGGATCTCAACATGCTGAACAGATCCCTTCCACAGTAAACAAATCCCCTGTGGATGCTTGTCTTTCTCGACTACGTGATGTGTGCTGTGGTCTGTGGGCTGCGTTGTGGATTGCCTAGTAAATTTCACAACACGTGAATTGAGCTTAGAGCATTCCGTTGTCATTAAAAAGCTCTCGAAGTTGCATTCCCTTTGTTGTGAAAACAAAAAAGGGTCTCAAAGCTAGTTTCCAAACCATCAATCAATTATGGTGGGCAGCTCCATAAAAAAGGTCAAATCAGGCTGTGGGCTGCATTGTGGACTGCTTAGCTTTATCCCATAATCTCTGTGTGCACTGTTGATTTTTCCTAAGCAGCATCGAGAGCCATTCTCTGGGAGAATGGAGGCACCTGGTCAGTTACTAGGAAATCAACCCAGTCTAGGACAGGGACCTCAGCGTGGGGCCGAGGGCCATTCTCCGGAAGAATGGAGGCACCTGGTCAGTGACCGAGAAATCAACCCAATCTGGGACTGGGACCTCAAAGTGGGGTTGAGGGCCATCTCTGGGAGAATGGAGGCACCTGGTCAGTTACCACGAAATTAACCCAGCCTGGGACTGGAATCTTAGCATGGGGCCGAGGGCCATTCTCTAGGAGAATGGAGGCGCTTGGTTAGTTACCAAGTAATCGACATTGAGTCATCCAATGCAGCCTGGGGTTGAGGCACCTGGTCAATTACCAGGTCATCACCATAAGCCCTAGACTGGGTCTGAGCAAGTGATGCACTCCTCTCCTTGATTTATGGGCTATGAGACCTTCTCCAAGCTAGCTACCCCTAGTTGAGAGACCTAGCACTTGATCTTGGTGGCAACGAGGAGAACAAGATAAAGCATTTAATAATGCTCCTTATTTATGAAGATGCACTTTGAGTGGGCACGAATGGACCATGGGGACCTTGAAGAACCGTAGAGACGACTTGTGGTGGTCACAAAATCACTTAAAGGACCAAATAACCCTAACACAACTTGTATTGGTCCAAGTGACCATCAAGTGAAGGTCCAAGTGTCTCAAAGACAGAGAACAAAAGACCAATGGACCACAAAAGATGAAAAGGAATGAAAACCCTAATGTCAACTTCCTAATTGTGTGAAACCATCTTATGTTTGATGCACTATAAATAAAGAAGCATTTCAAATTATTCCACCATCAAAGATCATTCATCCAAAAGACAAATTGTGTTTATGTGTTGGGTTCTTCCTCTCTCCTATCACAGCTCTCCAAGGGACAAGGACAAACCATCTTCTGCTCTTTTAAGCCTTGGTGACTATCTGCTGGGGTATATTTCTCTCTTCCCTAACGTGACAAGTCTGGGCAGTCACTAGGGCTCTTTTGTTGTGCTCTCTTCCTTCACGGCAGCAGCAGCAAGAGGCTGCTACAGTCACGGCTGCCCTAGTTGGGCTCTCCACAGTGCACCCGAGCCCTATTAGGGCTGTCCTACAGCAACAGCAGTCCACGGCTTTGTTGCTACCAACAGAAGTCGGTGAGGTGGCCGCAGGTGACAACAGACTTCGATGAGGTGACAACAGTGATAACAGACTTCAGTGAGGTGGCAGCAGGCCTTTCCCAGTCATTGTTGACAGCTAGTGAAGATAGCAGCAGGCTGTTAACAGTCCACATGACAACAGCAAGGTAATTACAGTCCACGTGGCAGGTGGCAGCAGTGAACAATGATTCTATTAGGGCTCCCTCAGATTGGGAGAACACATATTGTGAAAGTTTGATTGGATAATTTTTAACTACATTCATCTCAGAGTTCTGTGAACAAATTGATGTAACTATCTCTGCTCATGTACAAACTCAGTCATCGCATTTAGAGGATGAATTATTAATGCTTTGGGGCTTTTGTCCTTAAAAGGTTTCCCCGTGAAAAATATTGTGTTCAATTGTGTGGATGATTGTTTTACTGCTATTGAAGTACTATCTCTATTACAGTCTCCAAATTTTGTAATTATCGTACACGTGTTAAATTTCAACATGCACTGTGGACTGTGTCCTGACCTGTCCACAAAAGCTTATGAATTCTCACGCTCGCCATTATCCACAAAAGATTATCAAGTCACATTGGCCATGCAGGCTTGTTTCAATTTTTTATTGACTATACGTTATAAATAGTATAGCATAAATTGTAGCCGTGAATTTATCATTTATGTTGTTTTATGTATTTCTTTTTTTTCTTTCTTATTTTTTATTTATTTACTTTCTTTTATTTTTATGTTTTGTAACTTTATAGTTTTTTTTTGTTTTTGTTTTTTTATTTTGTGGATATTCTTAATTTTTTGTTTTTTTTTGTTTTGAGGATATTCTTAATTTCTTGTTTTTTGTTTTGTTTTGTGGATATTCTTGATTTTTAATTTATTTTTCTTTCTTTTATTTATACTTTGCCTTATACCACTTCATAAGGTATAATCGTCTACTTTTCATTAGGAATAGTAAAATTGTATTACTATTGGTAAATAGTAAATATGAATATGGTCTCTAGTATTTTTAATAATTATTAACTGTTCACTTTTTATTTATTAATATTTTAATAAAAAATGGCATTATTAATTAGTAATACTAATATTAATGATAAGTAACATAAGTAATAGTATTAGTTTTTATTTATTAATGATAATGATAATTAACATAACTAATAAAATTCGTCTTTAATTTATATTTGTGGATGTTGAATGGTTATTTGAAAGCAGGTTGTTTTCATGGATAATATTTTTATATTTTTGTACTTATCGTTTCCTTGCCATATCCAAATCCGTAAGTCACTTGACATGAGGACATGGGACATGAAGGACATGGGGATTTGAGTGTCCGACACAGACACGATGACCCCCACAATCATGACATGTAGGACACGTTATATATATATATATATATATTAAAAATATAGACATATAGATCCAATTTTTTACAAATATTCAATCGAAATCAGAATCAATGCACATATAACATTAGTAATTACACATTTACAAATCAAATCAGTAATCACAAAGAGATTATGAGACAGATAATTCATAATACTCATGATAGCCATAGATCAAGATGTCAGTACTCATGAGTCAAAACCATATTTCTCATTGAGACATCAAAATCAAAACGTATTACATAGATGTCGGAATGCCACTAAAAAATGCCAAATAGACCAATAGTAATAGTAAATACAAAAAAGGGTAGATCAAGATGGAAGAATGAAGTCCTCCTCCATGGCTGAATCAACAAACTCATCACTGCTCTCTTCTTCCTCCTCCTCCTCTTTGCCCATCTGAGGATCAAGATTTCCTGGTGTGGAGGATAAGCCCTCCAAAGGATCACTATCATCAAACGTCACCAACTCTAGCACTAGATCATTAAGATCCAGGTTGGCTAATGCCAACTCAGTATGGTTGTCCAAACCCATATCATCAGGAAAGACATCCCACATCTTTGACTTTCCCTTCACCCACTCCTTCGTCTTCCTATAAATAAGACGAAGGTTGGTGTGCAGAAACACCATCGTCTCTGCTCTAGATTGCTCAAGCCTGCTCTTCTTCAAACTGTACAAGCTGCCATTTGTGCTCTGATTCCTCTCACAACTAGAGGATGATGTAACTTGAGAGATGATCCTCGAGGCTAGCCTCTGTAGAAGAAGGGTAGATCAAGATGGAAGAATGAAGTATCTCATCTATCAATAGTCCTCCTCCATGGCTGAATCAACAAACTCATCACTACTCTCTTCTTCCTCCTCCTCCTCCTCCTCCTCCTCCTCTTTGCCCATCTGAGGATCAAGATTTCCTGGTGTGGAGGATAAGCCCTCCAAAGGATCACTATCATCAAACGTCACCAACTCTAGCACTAGATCATTAAGATCCAGGCTGGCTAATGCCAACTCAGCACGGTTTCCAAACCCATATCATCAGGAAAGACATCCCACATCTTTGACTTTCCCTTCACCCACTCCTTCGTCTTCCTGTAAATAAGACGAAGGTTGGTGTGCACAAACACCATCGTCTCTGCTCTAGATTGCTCAAGCCTGCTCTTCTTCAAACTGTACAAGCTGCCATTTGTGCTCTGATTCCTCTCACAACTAGAGGATGATGTAACTTGAGAGATGATCCTCAAGGCTAGCCTTTGTAGAAGAAGGCATGTTGCCCCATGAGTTTCCCACCAATTATAGGGCTTCTTAACTCCCATGTCTCTTCAAAATCTGAATCTTCATAGGAGAGGCATTTATCTGTTGAATAAGAGAGAGTGCCAGATATGTATTTGTTTCTTTTTTACTACCGCAATTCAAAAAATTATATCTTTCTTCTTCTAACAAAGGATCTTGGAAGATCGGAAGCTTGCACTTTTTATGAGTATAGAGTTCGATGCTCCAGAGCTGAACATATTGAGGTTGGGCTTCTCCAGACCTTTACTTATTTTGTATCCCAAAAATTCAATATCTGTCTTGCCAATTTCCATTTTGGATTTTGACAAAACCAATCCATGTTTAAAAACTAAGAATAAAATTCTTGAAGATGCTTCAAATGATCTTGCATATTTCTTGAACAAATAAGAATATCATCTATATACACTAATGCCCATTTCTTTTCTCTGCATATATGTCATCTATATACACTAAATATGTCTTTTGCTTCAATTCCAATCTGATAGAAACCAGACTTCAAATCAAATTTGTTGAAGATTGTACATCCTGCTATTCTTTGCAAAAGATTGGATTTGTCAGGAAGAGGGTATCGGACTGGTTCGAGGACTTTATTCAAAGGTTTAAAATTCACAACTAGTTCGGGTTTTCCTCTTTTTATCTCAGTGTATGTTGACAACAAATGCTCGACATGCCCAAGGGCTCTTAGAAGCTTCTATGAGGCATTTATCCAGTAATTATTTAATTTCATTTGCACAAAATTCTCTTTCTGAATGAGACATAAGGGCTGCAGAGGCTTTTTGAGCTTTTGGTTTTTTCAAAGGGTTGAAGGCTAAGGAGACAAAGTATTTTTCTCTGGTCCAAAAGGCATTAGGTGACTCTAAGGTGCAATCCTTTTCTAATTTTGAGGAAATTTCAGAGAGGGCATAATTTTTATGTATTTCTGCATAAGCAATATATCTTTCCATTTTGAACAATTCTGCAAGGCTGGGAGAGGGGTTAGACTAAGGTACAAGATTTTTGCATTTAAATGAAGTAGAATAATATAGAGGAGTGGAAGTTCTTCTGCCATTTATTGTACAGGTAAAAGTCATTTTCGGCTCATCAACCGTGATGGGACTCACTTTATGCAAAAAGGGTGAACCTATTACGCAATCCTCATTGATGTCATCTAATCTATTGAGATGCAAAACTTTTTTTGTTCCACCAATGCTTATTGGAAAGTCTGGAACTCTACCTTTCAATTGTACATGAGTCCCTTCGATAGCCACACCATGTTCTTTTGTTTTTTCCCAGTAGAAAGACGGTATAGCATTTTCTTTTGCCAAATTCATTTGGCATCCTGAATCTATATCATACAATCAAGCTCGTAAGATTTGAACTTTGATGGACAAAACTTTATTTTTATTAAGTATTTAGGACCGGTGAATAGTCCTAGAGAGCCTAGCGACGGTTCTTCCTCTTGTTTGTTTTCTGCTTCTAAATCACTAGTGTGCAGGGAATGTTTTGGATGGCCAGAAGCTTTTGGTGACTGCAATGCTTCAGTATAGGCTCTGCACATTTCTTCATCTAAGGACCGGTCTCTTTCTCTGATTGTTATTTCAAGCATTCTTTCAAGTTCTTCTATTTCTTTCACCAACTTTTTTAAAGAAGTTTGTTTTTCTTTTATCAGTAGTCTAAGCAGGTTCTCTTTATCTTTTCTAAACTTCTGTCTACCTTCATGATGATCAGGATAGCCTTTATATAAGCCTGCAGGCTAGTAGAATGTTGGATTCTTGCTCTGATTTCTGGAGAGACAGATTTCCCTATCTCTTCTGAGACTTTCTCTTTTGTTTTCATTCTTGCTAAAAGCTTTCTCTTTTCATCTTTTAGATCTTGCCTTTTCTTATACTGATATACTGGAGCCTCAGATAATTCTTTGACAATTTCAGCAATCCTGATTTCTAGAGAAACCTTAGGCAGATTAAAAGAGAACATATAAAAACAAAAGTCAGGAGGACCAAAACACCCTCCTAAATTTGCTTCCTCATTAGAAACGAAAGAGGAAGAATCGAATGAGTCGTGGGAAAATTTATCTAAAGCAGGATTGAAATCAAAGGACTCACCTTCTTCTGGTAAGAAGACAATTTTACCTTCAGGGTAATCTCCTGCTTTAGACCAAGCTAGATCCCACTAGGCTCGATCTAGGTCTTCTAAAATTAGGGAAACAAGTCTGGGCTTTTTCTTTTTATTTGGACATTTATTTGCCCACTGACCTTTCTTGCCACAAATGAAACATTTCTCTTTGTTAGCAGGGTCGGATCTTTTTCTAAAATAGGCTTTCCTCTTGGAGGTTTTATTCTTTCTATGTTGTAGCCTTTATCTAGATGAAATCTATTATATTTGGGTTGCTTTTCTTTTTGCAACTACATGATTCTCGCACAAAGTGTCCTCTATTATGAGCACCACATCCCCAACCTGGCATTTTTGCAACATCCTTACAAAAACCTTTAGAAACTCTTTTCTCCAGAAAATGTTCTTGCCATGTTTTCATTATGAAACCATGCAACCGAGCAAGAGAAAGACCTGACGAAGGAATGTTTTTATCTTTGCGACATTGTTCAACAACATCGAGAACATGGTCAAGAAAGTTTCTTGAGTAATGCTTCAAATATGTTGGTTTATCAGCATTGCCAGAAGTAATTAACAATTTCTGCATATAACAGAAGCATTCTTCACTCTTGTTTAAGTCACATATTCTGGCAAACATAAATAAAGACAAAAGATGCCCATAATCTTCATTTTCATCAGGACCATGAAATTATTTGCCTAAGGCAATAAGAATCTGTTGATCTGCATCTGCTGCATTTAACATTTCTTTCCTACATTCTTGTGGAATCCAACACCACCATTCTGGAGCTAATCCTGAATATCCTACAAGTAACGGTAGGGCTAGTTGTTGGCCAGTTATTGTGTTATCCCGTGATCTTTTGTAGAAAACCCAATTTGCCAAAAGTTGGATCGTTGTTCTGATTTGAGCAAGGGATTGGCATTGGATGTTTAACACAGGTTGATCAGGCATTTGGGATATTAAGTTATTCATCCCATTTATTCCAAAACTAAAAGTATAAGGTGAGGAAAACTCTCACATCATAGCCTCTAAATCTCCCAATATCAGTGGAAAACTCTACAAAGCCCTCCACCTCATCAAGTAAGTCTCTATCCTAAAATAGCCGCCTAAATGCTATTTTCCTCCCCTATGAAGCCTCTCCATCCATGTGAGGAGGGACTCTATGTGAGGGCCCACTATTGAGTCATTCCTGACTGTAGAACTTGGGGTTCAAGGAGTGGGCCAATCAATGCAAAGGTGTGCAATTCTTATCCCATCTACAAATAAGAATACCCTAAATGGTGGACCATAAGTTCTCTGTCGATGTCTCATACTCGGGACATTCAATCTCCATAACGATGGTCCTCATGGACTCAATCTTGGAATCCCACCCCTCATAAACATTCCTAAGATGGGTTGGTCTGTGTTTGCAAACTGCAATAAAGAAATGAGTGGCGCCATGATCTTAATGGTAAGATCTATCCTCTCCCACCAAACATCATCTAATACCGTGTCATTCACCTTTTTTGAAGCACTTTGATCTGTCTCTCTCTAGAAAGACCAATACTCTAAAATCACCATGGACCCAAGAGCAATTTTGATCTCCCTCAACCTCTTGAGCATGATGAATGAGGAAGCAAACCGAGTATCTACAATCTTCAGCAATGAAAGATGTGTGTACTCTTTGTAGATGGTGAGAGCATTGTGTGGTTTTGTACAAAGTTACGGATATGGCGTGCATCCCCAATAATGTTGCCAATCCATGTCACATCTAAAGCAATGGACTTGAGTGCTAAATTCAAGGAATGGACAATGCAAGGTGTCCAATTAATCTGTAAGAGCAATAAAAGCAAGTATAAATGACTCTACAACACTAACAACTCAAATCATTAAAATGAACCTTGTGATAAATTCAAACAATGAGTAAATTAGCAATGAAAAGTATCCAAAATGAAAATACCTATGGATATTTAGTTTCCACAATCATGCCAACGGCCTTGCAAACAAGTGCATTGTCCGTGATGATTTGTACACAAGAATCAACACCTACTTCTTCAATAATTTTGACGAATAACTCACCCATAAAATGTGCATCCTTGTATTTCCCAAGAGCATCCACAAACTTTCAAGAACACCGGTCCATTTTGGGAAGATACCATGAACTTGATGAGTGGATGGCGTGTTGGATCCATCCATCCATAAAAAACAATACTCACTCTAAATGAGGGCTATGTTGATCTAATTGGATCAAGAAATTTATCCACCTCCTTCTTTGCCTTAACCAACAATATGGTTCTAAGCTTCTTTGAGCCAGGAGGCACATAACCAATTGGAGCTCGTTCAATAAGACTTCGACACATCTCAATAAACAATGGTGACCGTGCAACATTGAATGAGATGAAGTTGAGGTAGAAAAAGAATGCGATGGTGAGTTCCACCTCTTCTCGCACCTCTTGTTGGAAAATATTGTCCATTAGACCACTTGAAGATAACCTCTTTCTTGCTGGATATGTATCACCTCTGCTAGGTGGAAATGGAGGCCGAATGCTAGAGGGTTTCCTTAAGAATGGAAGAGGATCCTCA
The DNA here is from genome assembly GCA_001517045.1 of Pseudotsuga menziesii. Classification (NCBI taxonomy): domain Eukaryota; kingdom Viridiplantae; phylum Streptophyta; class Pinopsida; order Pinales; family Pinaceae; genus Pseudotsuga; species Pseudotsuga menziesii. The sequence continues at coordinate 403,277 of LPNX010754751.1, forward strand.
TTCTTTTTCTTGCTTGATGCCGGTACATTGCCTAAGCCTTCTTGATCCTCTTTTCCCATATCCCTCCTTTGGGTAACACTCACTGCTTTACATGAAGAAATCCCACAAGAAGGAAGGGCCAACAAATGGCCCTTAACTCGGTACTATGTGCTCTTAAACTCATTTTTGCAAAATTTGCAAGTCCAACACACATTGCCTCCCCCACCTAGCTTTGCCCCAGGCCCTTCTTTCCTGGTCACATACCTCCACAAAGGGTGTTTTTTCTCTTGGGCTTCTTGTCTTGCTAAAACAGGTTCAATGGAGCATGAGCTCCACTAGCAACACATGGAGCACTAGCAAGAGGAGTAGAAAAGCTTGTGTTCGGAAGAATAGGAGGGGAGACATTAGATGGGGTATTTCTCCCTTTCCTTTGCCCCTTAGCTCTTGCCCTAGCTGAATGAGACAATGTTCTTGTTTGATAGTTGAGCTTGCAATCCACCCTCAATGCACTTGGAAACCCTTTCAAAGCCTACAAATCTTCTTCGGTTGCACAACAATCACCATTTAGAGCCCTCTCCATAGAAAAGCTTGTGTTCGGAAGAATAGGAGGGGAGACATTAGATGGGGCATTTCTCCCTTTCCTTTGCCCCTTAGCTCTTGCCCTAGCTGAATGAGACATTGTTCTTCTTGTTTGATAGTTGAGCTTGCAATCCACCCTCAATGCACTTGGAAACCCTTTCAAAGCCTACAAATCTTCTTCATTTGCACAACAATCACCATTTAGAGCCCTCTCCACACTTGCAAATGACAAAAAAAGTGAAATTTTTGGTTTCAAGCATTTCCAAGGGTCCCTTCCTCGTAAACGTATCCTGAAATCAGGACGCGTTGGTGACAGCGCAAGACACGCGTGTCCGCAATCGGGACACGCTAAAAAGACATGTCCGACACAATCTGTCAGTGTGTCTCTGTCAAACACGCAAACACTGGACATGCTGAACCTTTTGGACGTGTCCGATATCTTAGCAAAATCCTAGCTTTTCCATATCTGTATCTGTATCCCGATAACATAGGTTAAAAGTGAGCATTAATGTGGGCCCTAGATCTCATCTAGTTATGTTTTAATCATAGCCATTGACTTTGAAGAAGGTCGTTACTAAGACAAAAAGAGGGAAAAGGCATGAGAATGCATTCATTGTTACCCATGAGTTTTGGAGAGCAAGAGAAAGGGGGAAAAAAAGAGAGAAGTCGATTTCTTCCATGAGTAAGAGAGACACCCCTAACACAAATTCCAAAGTTGAGGAAGATACATCAACAAAGAGACTCTAAATGGCCCCTACAATCCAAAAAATAAGCATAGTACTACTAGTAATGAATAACTATAAACTGATATCATGAAAACTAAGACCTAATCACCTGCATCCTCATCGTCACCCTCATCCTCATCCTCAATCAAAGTGGGATTTTGAGCCCCGCTAAATTCCCCTAGTCCTGATGGTAAAACCTCTGGAAGTGGATCCAAATCCAACCAAGAAAGGTGTTCAATATCAAAGACCGGTGCCTTAGACTCCACAACCCACTCTGATGATGGATCAAAGTCATCAAAGAATATGTTGCCTAATGTTGGGGTCTTGTTCAACCACTGGTTACGCCTCAGCCTAAGATTGTACTGAACATAGACCGTATAATAGAGGGTGGGGGGGTCTTTAAATAACCCCCACAATGGGATTAGGGAGGGCTTAGGTCCTTATGATTAGGGTTTTTTTGTTTTTTTAAATCTGTGGGCCCATTTGCAGTTGTCGTACGAAGCAGTACGAACTAGCCGATTCCATACGGAACCGGTCAAAACTGGTCGGTTTGGCAGTTTTGGGTCGATTCCATAAGAAATCGACCGGTTCCTGGGCAGTTTGAATCAAAATGGCAGTCAAGAGGGTTCATGCCCTGGACCGGATCAAGAGACCCTCTAAATCGATCGAACCGACCAGTTTTTCCTAAACCGGACCGGTTCCGATAACACTGGTTGATACTGCAGGAGAACAAACTACGGGATATAGTGAACAGTTCCTACAGTTGCAACTGATAAGGCCGCGTTTGACAAGAAAGATATAAAGGCAAAAACAATCATTTTTGATGCCATAAAAGATCATGTGATTCCACATATCTGAGGTAAAGACCATGCTCATCAGATGTGGACAACTTTGACCAACCTATACCAAAGATTCGAGAGAGATTTTTCTCTCTATTTTGGTTGTATGGAGAGAACATCGTCTCTCACCAGCAGTGATATGGAGGACCAGATGAAGCATTCCATGATTGTTGGGAATTCACTGAGTGCATCCACCACTCCTTCCACGTGGTATAATGACAGTGGGGCTTCAAGCCATATGACAGGTACACGTGATGGGTTCACCGAGATGACTGAGACAGACTTGGACTTGGAGGTGGTGTTGGGTGATGATACAGTGGTGAGAGCAGTTGGGCGTGGGACTGTCAGTTTTCAAAAGGAGTCCATGGAGCCCATGACACTAAGGGATGTCTTGTACATCCTTGGGCTGAAGAAGAACCTTGATTCATTTTCCACTATTGAGGACAAGGGCTTTGGAGTATAAGTTCTAGATGGGAAAGTGCATGTCTTTCCCAAAGCAGTAGGACCATCTGCTTCTTATGTCATTGGAGTTAGATGCAGTAAACTGTACAAGCTTCTCTTCCAACCACATCATGGATTGGCGCACATTAACAACAACAGTGAGCTATGTGAGTTCTGGCACAAGAAGATGGCCCATCTCCATCATTCAACTTTGAGAATGTTGAGGGATATGAGTACAGATTTACCAGAGTTCAGCACAGAGCAGAGTGTTGTGTGCAGAGGCTGTGCTTTGGGAAAGCACACCAAGACTGTTTTTTCGAACAGTGATAGCACATCAAAGGGAGTGCTTGATTTTATTCATTCAGACTTGTGTGGTCCTACGTCACTTTCATTGATGACTATTCCAGGAAGACCTGGATCTACTTCCTGAAAAACAAGAAGTCAGAAAAAGTCTTGAAGAGATTCCAAGTGTTCAAAGCTCTTGTGGAGAACCAAACAGGGAGGAGGATCAAAGTACTCAAATGGGGGTGAGTATACCTCCAAGGAGTTTGATGTGTAATGCAAACAAGAGGGGATAAAGAAGCAACTGACAGTTCTTTACACTCTATAGCAGAATGGAGTTGCAGAAAGGAAGAACCGAGCCATTGTGTGAGCAGCTAGAGCCATGTTGCATCATCATAGTCTTCCTTTCTTTCTATGGGCCGAGGCCTATAACACTGTTGCTTATGTCCTGAACAGGAGTCCACGCCGTGCATTGAGGTGTAAAAATCCTAAGGAGATATTCACTAGTAAGAAGCATGAGATAGGCCACTTCCGTATTTTTGGATGCCTTACATATTCACATGTCCCTTATGAGAAGAGGACAAAGTTGAAGGCTACTACACAAAAAGGCATATTTGTTGGTTATGAAGAAATTTCAAAGGCCTTCTGCATATACCTTCCTGCAAAGGAAAGTTGTAGTGAGGAGGGAGGTGAGATTTGAGGAGCGAGCCTATATAAAGTCTCGGGAGTCTCAGATGGAGGAGCAATAGGTTACTACTCCACAGGTGACAACATCTCAAAGTTCAGTTAGTCAAAGAACAGGGTCACAGGTCTCAAGTTTGACTGGTCCAAAGGTGTCATGATCATCAAGTTCAAGTACACAATCTACAGGGACTTCAAGTACATGGACAGTTTCTCATTACAAGTTCACAGGTTACACCTTCACGTGATTCGAGTTCACTTGGTTCAACTTCAGGTTCCCTAGGCAAAAGATCTCAGACCTCAAGTACTTCTTCAGGGAGATGGTCCTCAAATGAGGAGGTTCAGGAGGAGGGTCTACCACAGGAAGCTACTTCCAAGAAGAGAAATCCAAGTTGGCTTAAGGAGCTTGTGAAGGAAGCTTAGGAGTCTGTGGGGCCACCCAGGAGAGAGGTCAGGTAGAGCAAGGCACCAAATAGATTTTCCAGTGACATTGCGGAGGTGACTAACTTATGTGAGTCAGAGCCTTCTACCTTTAAGGAGGCATCCACACATCAGGTTTGGAGAAATTCCATGATAGAAGAGTACAATTCCATCATGAAGAATGATGTTTGAAAAGTTGTTCCCAGACTAGAGGGGAAGCCAGTTGTGACTTCCAAGTGGTTGTACAAGATAAAGAATGATGCATATGGCAACATCGAGAAGTACAAAGCTCGCTTTGTGGCGCGTGGGTTCTCACAGATAAAGGGAGTTGACTATGACGAGACCTTTGCGCTAGTTGCTCGATATTCTTCCATCATATCAGTGATTTCCATAGTGGCAGAGAAGGTTTAGAGGATCCACCAAATGAATGTTAAGACCACATTTCTCAATGGTCTTTTGCAGGAGGAGGTGTATCTAAAGCCGTCGCAGGGCTTTGCTTGAAGTTCATGGGAGAGATTCTCATGTGTGCAGGCTAAAGAGGCCTTCTATGGGTTGAAGCAAGCTCCCCGAGCTTGGTATTTGAGGATTGACTTATGTTGTCGATTGGGTTTCAAATGAGTGAGAGGTTGATCCCAACCTATACTTCATTGTGGTTGGAGGTGATCCACTCATTCCTCTGTTATATGTTGATGACTTGTTTATCGCAGAGGAAGAGCACTTGATTGCAGCTTGCAAGAAAGATCTTGCTTCAGAGTTCGAGATGACTGACCTCGAGCTGATGCATTATTATTTGGGTATGGAGGTTTAACAAGAGGATGGACATGTTTTCCTAGGACAAGGAAAATATGCAGTTGATGTTCTGAAGAGATTTTGGATGGAGGGTTGCAAGCCGATGTCCACACCCATGATCACCAACTGGAAGAAGCTTAAGCTTCTAAGGGGGAGTTGGTTGATCCTACCTTATACCGGTAACTCATTGGTTCGTTGATGTATCTGGTTAACCCCGAACCAGATATATGTTTTGCAGTGAACACTCTCAGCCAATTCATGATGGAGCCCAAGAGAGTGCACTGGATAGCCACAAAACATGTGATGAGGTACCTTGCTGGGACAGTAGACTATGGTATGGACCACAGGAGGTTAGATGGAGTGGGTGTGATTGGATTCACAGATTCAAATTGGGCAGGCAGTGCATCGAACCAGAGGAGCACTTCCGGTTGTTGCTTTAGTTTGGGCTCGACAGTAGTGTCGTGGTTCAACAAAGAGCAAAAGTCTGTTGCTTTGAGTTCTATAGAGGCTAAGTATATGGAAGTGAGTCAAGCTAGTTGCGAAACACTGTGGCTTCACAAGCTACTAGTGGACTTATTTCATCAAGAGTTGAGGCCTATAGTTATATACTGTGATAATGAGAGTTGCATCATGCTCTCTAAGAATCCAGTATTCCATGACAAGTCAAAACATATAGAGATCGGATATCACTTCATTAGAGAATATGTTCAGAGGGGAGTTGTGAAACTACAATACATGTCTACTGAAGAGCAGGTCGCTGACATTCTCACGAAGTCTTTGGGAAGAGGGAAGCATACACACTTCATAGACAAGTTGGGAGCGGTGAAGAACAACTTCATCGATAAGAGAAAGTGCCAAGGAAGCATACCCACCCCTCACTCCTGCTCCCGAAGTTCGCTTCCTTCGAAAGCTCACTCCCAAAACTTGGAGCGTTTTGGGAGCACGCTCCCAACGCGCTCCCTTCCTTTCCTATACTAAAAGCTCCTATATTAGCTTAATCATTTGATGGCAATGTTATGGTACCTCCCTTCTTAGCCAGGCTCCTATAAAAGTTCTTATCGTTGATCATTTGATGATAATGCTATAAGTTATTACTAGATGATTGATGTTATATGGTTTAATCCATGTATTCTATAGCTAATTCAACGTCCTACATGTTTTTTAGATATAAATCCATCAAAATATATTAAAATATGTATTATACAAAAAACGCTCCCAAAACGGGAGCTTTTGAAAATTTCACTCTTCGCTCCGCTCTCACTCCTTGCTTCCAATAGCATAGGGCTTCAAAAAGGAATGGGAAGTCTTTGTGAAGTGTGTGGTTGCTTAAGAAAACCTTCCAGATTGGAGCAGATTATGGGATGATTTCACTCGAGAGGAGATCCGAGAAGGATCTCAAGGCAGTGGTCAAAAAGAGGGTGCTAATGAAGAGAATGTTGCTCTTTCTGCTAAGAGCTAGATGAAGTCCAAGGAATTAAGCAAAGTTCGTTGTTTTGCTTGCAGCCAGTATGGATACAGTTGCTACAACTTCAACGAAGGTAGAGGACTTTGCGAGAAGGTTCAAGGAGTTCTCGTTATTCTTCCTTATTTCTAGTGTCGGTAGCAATGGAGTTGTTCAGAACGGTAGTTGGTATGACAGTGGAGCCTTTCGTCATATGACCGAAACATGGCATATATTTTGTATCATTTCTAAGACTGGTCCAAACCGGTTTGTTTAGTCAGAAGGGGGACAGGCACGTGCAGTGCGAGGAGTTGGAAATGTCAGATTCCAAATTTGTCATGGTGGATACATCGAGCAAGATGGGTTCTCTTTGTTCCAGGGATGAGGGTTAACTTGCTCTCGGTCTCAGCCTTAGAGGATGCAGGATATTCGACATTGTTTTGGAGGGGACATGTGTACATATTTCTAGAAAGAGATGTTTCGGGACATGTTTATATATACTCGGAGAGAGCAAGATTGATCGATCCACAGTTGATTGGTGATCGGTTCAGTGAGTTGTACAAGTTCAGTGCATAGCCCACGGTTGATGAATCGGACAAGGAGGCTCTTGAGGCTGTAGTGGCGCCAAGTTTACACTCACAAGTTTCGATGGAAGAGAGGAAGTCTCTTCTAAGTACTGGCAGGAGGCTTAGCCAGAATGGATTGGAGCGTGGATTCTCCTAGGAGTTCAAGATTCAAGGTGGCTGCCAGGAGGTTATCTTCAGATTCGAGTTCAGTGCAAGTAGTAGTGTTAGTTCTAGGTTTAGAGGAAGCTCCTACTGCGAACAATGTGATGGATTTGTGGATGGGACCTAATGATGATGATTTGTGAGTACCTCCCTCGCTAAGAGGGAGTGTTAGCTATTTTACCTCTGGGAGGCACTTCGCATAGTTTTGTGTTATATGTGGAAGTGACCATGCACTAGCTAGGGTACTTGACTTTGTAATGGTGTTTTGTAAAGCTTTTTTAAAGTGACTCTTATGTAATGTGACTTTTTATAACATATTCCTTGGTTTTATTTTTATAATGTGACTTTATGAAATAAAGTGCACATATTTCATAAAGTGAAAAGTGGCTTTATTAAAAATTAAATGTAAATGATTTTGGAGGGAAAGTATCTCAACCGTTGATCATGTAACTGGCGAGATTAAATCTTGGCCTTTAGTTTTAGGGATTGGGGACGGTGAAAAGTCACTTTCTTGTTATAAGAGAGAGCCTAGGGTAGAGTGCAAGACAAGAGAGAGCATTTTCCAAGAAACATTTTTGCTGGGCCATACTGTACGGATTGTTGGGCCGTACTGTATCCACTGTACTGTCTAGATTTTCTGTTGACGCAAATTTCGAGGTGCTAGTTTGCTGCACAAAAATCGAGGTGGGGCCGTACAGACTGCATATTAACTGCTGGGCACGAAAATTGAAGTGTTGGGCACAAGTTATGAAACGTTGCTGTTGTAGTTGGGTCCGTACTTCTGTCTGGACAAGTTTTTCGAGGTGCTGCATGCTTTTCAAGGTGCTGGTACAGTCATTTATTGTTGTTTAAATGATGCTGTAAACTAAATATTTTTTGCCTGAAAATGCTAAATAAAATACTCTTGGACTGGTTTTCCCCAATGAAGCACCACTCGCCTGGTACTCGCGAGTGGGCCCGAGTCAAACGGCAAGACGGGTAACCGCCGGAAACTCGGCTGACAACTCGCCGGAAACGGGTAACCGCTGGAATCGTCGCTACTCACCGGAATCGCGAGGACTCGCCGGAACTCGTCGTGCGAAACCCGCGAAAAACACCCGCGATTTTTGTGGTGTGACAGTCGGTTTTACTGCAGGGAAAAGGCACCTTAGCCTGCTATAAACAGACAACGCAGGTCGTTTCTTTCACCCATCAATTTCTTTTCATCCAGCATCCATTTCTGTTTTCATTTTATCAGTTCTGAGTGTGGAGTGGAGTTCACGGCCTTCGCTGCTGCTGGAGGTGGAGTTCACGGTCACAGGTGTTGCCGTTTTCATATTCTGTTTATTGTTTACGGGTTCTCTCTTTCGGGTTTGGATGAAACGAGGGACTTATTCTCGTGGTCTGTTGTGACTCTCTTTTTTTGGTCTTAAGTTGTCATTTGGTAAAAGAAATTAATCCAAATGCAATTATAACGATGTAATTTTTCGGAATTATGAATGCTGGTAAAGACTTAACATATGATCATATCTTGGTAGGAAAAGCTTAACATGTCAGTTTTCCTTCCTTAACATGTCCGCTGCCTTCTTTCATGATCACTGTTTTGAATTTTCAAATAATTTATGCTTATATGGTGCAACCACATTAACAGAAAACATATTCTCCTCCTGTTGGAAATCAAATGCAATGGAAGAAAATCGTTATATTATATTATATTTTGACTTTGTAGATGGTAAAAAAATGTAGGTTTCTAATTTAAAAAAAAATGAAAGTTGGCCATACTATTTGGACAAGTAAGATGAAAGCTACGTGTGTCCAGATTATATTTTATAATGAATCATTTAATTACGTCTCAATCGATTTTAAAAAAATATTGAGTATTTTTTTATTAATATTAAATTGGATGTATACGAGTATATAAATATATTAATTTCATCTTTTAAAGCATCTTTTATACCTCATCCTTAATGTATGTCTTGTTTGATTTATGTTGGAATTCATTAAAATTATATGGTCTTTACAATGGATATTCTGCTGATCTCAACTACTTCCAGATTTATTTTCTCTGTATTTGTATTTTTTTGTTAGCGATGTAAAATGCTAAATAAAACCATCAGAACCTTACAAAGTATTAATAAAATAATTTTTTTCGTCCCTTCTCGAGGTCCTTGAAGGGTAGGGTTCTTTTTTAGCAGGCTTGTTATCTTCTTTTCATAAAAGTTGTTTATTTAGTTGTTTAGTATAGCATAGTTAAACTAAATTTTAATTTGTTTTTTCAATGTTATTTAGTTGTTTAGTATTGCATAGTTAAACTAAATTTTAATTTGCTTTTTCAATGTTATTTAGTTGTTTAGTATAGCATAGTTAAACTAAATTTTATGAATATATTTTGAATTGTTTTTTCGTTTTCTTTAATAATTATTTTTTATTAAAATAATTTATAATTTGATGTTAATAATTATTTTGGTATAATTAATAATTATACCAAAAGAAGCTTGTTGAATTGATATATTCTCCTATTGGAGATCAAATGCAATAGACAAAAATTGATATATGATCTCCTTCTTTTGGAGATCAAATGCAATGNAGTACTCTGTGCCTCAATAAAAATGCGCTTTAAACTGTAAGTTGGGCTCAGTTCATATCAGGCTCAAAATAGCGTTTTTAAAAGAGCTAAAATGTTAATAGAAAATCTTTTTATTAATGATTTAACTTATATTTCGAACCAAAAGAAGCTTGTTGAATTGATATATTCTCCTATTGGAGATCAAATGCAATAGACAAAAATTGATATATGATCTCCTTCTTTTGGAGATCAAATGCAATGAACATAAAGGAGCCTGTTTAATTGATATATCTTTCGTACCTTTTAAGACTTTCAATTGTCCCCTTTCCTTTTTTGAGTTTCATTACATACCCGTGCGACTCTTTAGCTTTCATTACAATGCCATGTAAAGTTTTCAATTCGTCCTTATGTTTAATATGGATCGTCGTGATCTTTGTGTTTAATATGAAGGTTAAGGGTGAAATGATGGATCTTCCAACATTTAAGTTACATTTTAAGTTATAAGTAGTTTTTTTTTCATTAAAATAAAATGAAGCGTTATATGATTGAAGTTATTGCATGAAGGTTTTTAAATTTGGATTTTTATATTAGTTAATAAAGAGTTTAGATTATGAGTAGTTTTTCTTTCACTTAAAATAAAATGAAGNGATCATCGTGATCTTTGTGTTTAATATGAAGGATAAGGGTGAAATGATGGATCTTCCAACATTTAAGTTACATTTTAAGTTATAAGTAGTTTTTTTCATTAAAATAAAATGAAGCGTTATATGGTTGAAGTTATTGCATGAAGGTTTTTAAATTTGGATTTTTATATTAGTTAATAAAGAGTTTAGATNCTTTTCATTAATGCTTGTTATTGTTGCGTCCAGAGGCCCCTCTTTATAAGTTAAAGTTCTTATTTATAAGTTTATAAACTTAAACTGATAAAGTTTTTTTATTTATGAGTTACAGTTTATAAAGGTATAAGTTAAAATTTATAAACTTATAGTTCAAATTAAAGTTGATTTTTATTTAAAGTTTATATAAAAATACAATACAATTATTCAATATATTCAATACAATTTTTGCATTGACATTATGATGTAAGTGGCACATGTATGAGAGTCTACTTCTCAATCATACAAGCAAATNGTTTTTAAATTTGTATTTTTACATCGATTTATTAAGATCTTTTTATTAATGCTTGTTATTGTTGCGTCCAGAGGCCACTCTTTACAAGGTAAAGTTTTTATTTATAAGTTTATAAACTTAAACTGATAAAGTTTTTTAATTTATAAATTAAAGTTTATAAAGGTATAAGTAAAAATTTATAAACTTATAGTTCAAATTAAAGTTGATTTTTATTTAATGTTTATATAAAAATACAATACAATTATTCAATATATTCAATACAATTATTCAATTATTCAATAATTCAATTATTCAATATATTCAATACAATTATTCAATTATTCAATAATTCAATTATTCAATACAATTATTCAATATATTCAATACAATTATTAAATGTTTGTATTTATTCTTTGTCTGCCCACACAAGCATGTGGGCTGAGATACTCAGCCACACAGGCCTGTGGGCTGAGATACTTTGCCACACATGCACAAAAAAAAAACAATTTAATAATAAATTATAATCTTNAATCCATGATTCCATACAACTTTGACAGTCCAACCTAAACAAAATGAAGAAATTTTACTTTGAAAAATGTTTCCTTGGGTAATCATTTTTGGGGCTGAGACTTGTTGGCTTTTTTTTCAGCGGAAGCAACTTCAACTTAAACTTATATAAATGTTTTTATTTATTCTTTGTCTGCCCACACAGGCCTGTGGGCTGAGATACTTTGCCACACATGCACAAAAAAAAAAATAATAATAAATTATAATCTTGTTTACAAATACAAACAGTCAATTTAATGCAATGTTTTATTGTTTATTAATGTAGAACATTTAATGTTTTTACAATTCAGATTCCATGGCATCTAAATCCAAGGGTAGAAGGCCTCTTGATTCAGCGTGGAAATATTGTGTGCGGGTGAAACCCGATGATGACCACAAGGTCATTTGCAATTTCTGCTCAACCCATATGTCTGGGGGCATAAATAGGTTGAAATACCACCTTGCAAGAATTGCTTGCAAAGATGTCGTGGTTTGTGACAAATGCCCTGATGAAGTCACAGCTGAAATGGCATCTGCTCTGGATGCTATTAGAGAACAAAGTGAAAAGAGGGCAAGATACAAGTTTGAAACTTCCATGATAGGCAGAGATTCAATAGGACCACCACCAAATCATAGTACAGGAGTGTCCTCCTCATCAACTATTGCACCAAAGAGAAGTATAGCTTCTTCGTTCTTCCTTCCTCGTACAACTCTAAGATCTCAACCTTCTTTGGAGAGCTTCAATGAAAAGAAGAGAAAGGAGGCTGCTATGACAGTGAAGAGGTTTTGGTACCATAACAGCCTTTCATTTAACTATGCAAAGTCATATTTTTATCAGCCCATGGTTGATGCCATTGCAGCTGCTAGCTCTGGATACAAAGCCACCTCTTATAATGCACTTAGGGGGAAAGAGCTTGATGAGGAGCTCGAGTGTGTTAAGGAACAATTGGAGACCATTAAAAAGTCATGGAAGTTTACAGGTTGCAC
>LPNX010754751.1:416295-427108 GCA_001517045.1 Pseudotsuga menziesii
GATAATACACCATATTTTATCTTTTTCTTAATTGCCAAGTCTTTGCCGAGTCTGAGTCGTGCAACATTGGTTTTCCCAGCATCATATTGACTAAAATTCTGCTGTTTAAATGGTTTATCAGTCTGCCGCTGCAAAACAGACTTAGTTTCAGTGTTTCAGCTTCATGGTTGTTGGTTTAAATGCATGTGAAGTATTTTTATTAATGAGAGTTTAAGACTGAAATCTGGGTTATGCTAAGTGTTTAACAAAATGTCTGAATGACTGAGATCTGACTTTTTGTCAATTTTCTACATCTCTAACAGGTTTTCCCTTTCTGAGTTTTGCCTGGGCAACTTGCCAAAAAATAATTGTCTGAAATTTCTTGGTGTGCTGGTCTATTTAATTTTCTGCCTGAACAATTATGTTCTTACTGTGTTTCAAGGTCTGAATAGTTTTATGTAAAAATAACAGCACTCTCCTAAACTGGGTTGGGCCTTAAATTTTTCATAAATTTGACTTGAAATGGGGCTTGGTTTGAACACCAAAAACTTTCACAGAAGACCCCTTTTTTGTGATTCATAGGCTGGAATCCCCAAGCTAGTGTGGAGCATAGTCATTCCCTTCAGTTGGAATTTGATGCGATGTAAAGAGCTGGCCTACATTTATTATTCCTTTCAATCTGTTTGGACTTAAGTGAATATGGAGGAGGACCATAGTCATCTGGGCAAGATGTACGTTCTGTGAAGTATTGAATATCCAGCGAGTATTGAGAAGACATGAGAATTCTGGCAGATACCGCTGCAAAACAGACTTAGTTTCAGTGTTTCAGCTTCATGGTTGTTGGTTTAAATGCATGTGAAGTATTTTTATTAATGAGAGTTTAAGACTGAAATCTGGGTTATGCTAACTGTTTAACAAAATGTCTGAATGACTGAGATCTGACTTTTTGTCAATTTTCTACATCTTTAACAGGTTTTCCCTTTCTGAGTTTTGCCTGGGCAACTTGCCAAAAAATAATTGTCTGAAATTTCATGGTGTGCTGATCTATTTAATTTTCTGCCTGAACAATGATGTTCTTACTGTGTTTCAAGGTCTGAATAGTTTTATGTAAAAATAACAGCACTCTCCTAAACTGGGTTGGGCCTTAAATTTTTCATAAATTTGACTTGAAACGGGGCTTGGTTTGAACACCAAAAACTTTCACACAAGACCCCTTTTTTGTGTTGAAAAACTGAGATTTACTGCTTGCTGGTTTAAATGAACAATTTGTGTTTTTCACTTCAGCCGGTTTTGCATAGGCTTGAAGCTACTTAAAATTTTGCTGAACAATTTTAAACACACAGTAAAAATTACTAACAGGCTGAAAACAAATGCATGCACACCATAAATTTAACTCAGAGATTTTTGGCTAATCAGCCCTGGAAAAACCCCCACGGGGAAAACCAGTCAGAGAGAGGAGAGATTTTTATTATTCTTCAGCAAAGTACAGGACAGAAAATGGTGAAAAAATACAACTTATCTCCACCGGCAAACTTTATCTCAAAGTCTGGAAAATGTGCTCAGCAAACCCAGCCGTACACCCTTCTCGATTTCTGTGCCAATAAATTGCAGACCATACACAGTAATCCATACCAGCAATAAATGCACCGTACTGTCTCGATTTCTGTGCTGTATTAATGCTGTCCGTACAGCATTAAATGAAGCCGTACCTCCTCGAAATCAGTGCCAAATAAATGCAGGCCGTACCACGAAAAACTGTGATGGAATTTAATGCAGCCGTACTACAGGCCGTACCCTCGATTTGTGTGCAGACCGTACAGCATTAAATGCTCCCTGTTCTGTGCATTAAATGCAGTCCGTACCTTCTTGGGTTCTGTGCATAAATAATAAATGCAGTCTCTATTTCTGTGCTCACAAAAATCTCTTCAGCAAACTCAGAAAATCGTGCCCTCCTTGAGCAAACTCGACCCAGCCTCCTCAGCTCTCTCTCTTCTCCTGAAAACATCAAAAGTGAATGCCCTTTTTCCTCCCTCGGCCTTTTTGTTTACCCTAAGTGAGTTTCTTAATCCAATGGTGGAGAAAGAATCAATCCAATGGATGAGATTGATTGAGAGTGAAAATCCCTTTTATTTATTTCTCATAAATAAAATCACTCACCCACTTAAATTTATCAAAAAGTGACTTTATTGTTATAAAGTCTCATTAAGTGACTTTTAATGTGAGGGTCACCTTTTTCCCTCTTAAAGTGACTTTAGGCAAAAATTAAAGTCACCTAGGGAACATCTGCCTAGATACAAAAACTAACATTTTGTGATTCATAGGCTGGAATCCCCAAGCTAGTGTGGAGCATAGGCATTCCCTTCAGTGGGAATTTGATGCGATATAAAGAGCTGGCCTACATTTATTATTCCTTTCAATCTGTTTGGACTTAAGTGAATATGGAGGAGGACCATAATCATCTGGGCAAGATGTACGTTCTGTGAAGTATTGAATATCCAGCGAGTATTGAGAAGACATGAGAATTCTGGCAGATAATCAACCAACAATCTCTAATTCGAGAAACAGAACGTGTTTTGATGATAAGAGTCAAAACCTGGAGCATGCAGAAATTCTGGAGATTGTGGTTCAACAAAAGAGGCAATCTGAAAAAAGGCACAGTGCAGCAAGCTGTGTTGATTTTTGTACCTAGGCAGATGTTCCCTAGGTGACTTTAATTCTTGCCTAAAGTCACTTTAAGAGGGAAAAAGGTGACCCTCACATTAAAAGTCACTTAATGAGACTTTATAACAATAAAGTCACTTTTTGATAAATTTAAGTGGGTGAGTGATTTTATTTATGAGAAATAAATAAAAGGGATTTTCACTCTCAATCAATCTCATCCATTGGATTGATTCTTTCTCCACCATTGGATTAAGAAACTCACTTAGGGTAAACAAAAAGGCTGAGGGAGGCAAAAGGGCATTCACTTGTGTGTTTTCAGGAGAAGAGAGAGGAGGTCGAGTTGCTGAAAGAGGTCACGATTTTCCAGAAGAAGAGAGATTGCTGAACAGAAATCGAGGGACTTTGAATGCACAGAAATCGAGGTGCTTTACCTTCATTTATTGCTGGTATTTTTGCACAGAAATCGAGGGAAGTACGGCCTGCATTTATTGCACCGTACGGTCTGCATTTAATAGCACAGAAATCGATGTACGGCACAGTTTTCGAGGAATAGTACGGCCTGGTTAAATGCTGTACGGACAGCATTAAATTTCAGCACAGTTTTCGAGGTACGGCCTGTGTGTACGGTCTGCATTTTTTTGGCACGAAGTTCGAGGAAATAGTACGGCCTGTTTTGCTGCTGTACGGCCTGTTTTGTTGGCACTGTTTTCGAGGGAGATGTACGGCCTGTTGGTGCTGTACATTTGCATTTGATTTTGCACAGAAAAAGAAGAAGGGTGTTGGCTGGTTTGCTGAACACTAATTTCTAGACTTTGAGATAAAGTTTGCCGGTGAAAATAAGTTGTATTTTTCACCATTTTCTGTCCTGTACATTGCTGAAGAAATAATAAAATCTCTCCTCTCTCTGACTGGTTTTCCCCGTGGGGGTTTTTCCAGGGCTGATTAGCCAAAAATCTCTGAGTTAAATTTATGGTGTGCATGCATTTGTTTTCAGCCTGTTAGTAATTTTTACTGTGTGTTTAAAATTGTTCGGCAAAATTTTAAGTAGCTTCAAGCCTATGCAAAACCGGCTGAAGTGAAAAACACAAATTGTTCATTTAAACCAGCAAGCAGTAAATCTCAGTTTTTCAACAAGCTGCATCAAATGGTTATAAGCCTGGCTAGGCAATCACAATGCCTGGTATCTCAACAAAGAATGCCAATTGGCTAAGCACCTGAAGGAACAAAAGAGGAAGAATCAGCCCAGCAAGTTCTAGGGAAGCAGTGATGGAGCTTGTAGAACAGGAGAACAATCCCCCTCAAGAGGAACAGAATGAATCCCACAGCAGGCATGCCTTTGTTTAAATACAGGTTAAATTATGTTTAGCAAAGTCATTTTGATATTTAGCCAGTATATAACGGTATTTACCAGTGGGTTTCTATGCTATTTCTCTGGGAAAGATAGAGCAATACACTCTACAGTGAACTTTCTGGAATTCTGGATACTTTTTGATGACATGGCATTTGAAAATCCCTAACATCTTGTGTTACAATGCTGAAAACTGCAGCTGCAGCACCTTTTTAATACAAATTTAACTGTTTCAGTCTATATATATATATTATAGAGAGAGAGAGAGAGAAAGGGGATGGAGAAGCTGACTTCCTCAAGAGAGAAAAGGATGTTTAAAGAAGCAAAGCAGACTGTGTTTACCGTATGGTTGAGAACCTTCAATAATTACATATACAAGAGTTGATCTGTAAATACATTAGTGCCTGACCATCACACCAGACTACCTCTAATTGAACCACCACAGATTAGAAGCTTCAAGGACAAACCAAGGTACCATCTTATCTAGAGGATATACAACTGTCATTTTTTCAGACAGTGAAAACGGAATTTGTTTTTGGGAGGCCCACTATCTTATGGGTGAATATGAGCTCTCATGGAATTTATGGAGATCAAGTTTGACACCATACCAGATATGCCCTAGACAATCGTGATCTGGTTAAATTTAGGATTCCAGTATGAAACACTGTTTGAAGCAATTAGAAATTCTTTGGGGAAACTTATAACAGTACACATGTAAGTAAAGATTTTGTTCGAGCAAAGCTGAAGGTGGCCTCATCACCGGCCCAGGATGGGTATGAATAAAATTTACTTACAGCCTAGAAACAAAATAATATTTATGCTCTATGCAAAATAATTGACTTAAGAAATAATAACATCGGCAGGCTTCAATGTCATGGACCCATGGTGATTGCCAACTAACCATAGAGTTAAATGAAAAGGAAGCATAAGCCTAGAAATGTAAAATATCCAGAGACGTGATATGTAGTATTATGCAATACTTCAAGTATTGTGAGGGGGATATCATGTAGGTGTGAATCACTTTGAAGAAAGGATGAATAAAGGATGAAGAACCATCCAGATACTAACAAACTATGAAAAGGATAGCACTAACGTAGTACATGTGGAATCTCCAAAGTGGGGGAATTGGAGCCCGAAAAAGTCCAGTTCAAGCACAGAATGGACAACGATGCCTAAGAGTAATAACTTAATAAGGGTATTGTTTTTTGGTATGATCTTTGAGATACAATGACGTATTCCTCAAAGGATTGGTACTCTTTGGCTCAATAGCATGCTTTGCCTCCCTCTGACTGGCCCTCTATTTATGAGCCTTTTGGCCTCAACCCTCAGGATGATGTGTCCAAAATGAATATTGCCATGCCTGGTCCATTTTGGCAGGACTAATACTCAGGAGTCTCGGAAGTTATACTCCATTCTACTACAGCGTAATGGGCTAGCACATATCCTCAATGCTCATTGGGTTTCCTCCAACCCAAAGGATAGGTGCGTTCATCAATTAAATGCTGTGGTTTGTTGACTGTCTTACAAGCTACAGGTGTTTGTGTGGTTGGTTATTTATCATGGACTCCCCTCCAAGGCGAGGTTGGCAAAGAGACGGACGTTTGATGGTCTCTGTCCTGCTTGCCATTTCTCAGAAATGCTGAATCGCATCACATGTTCTGGGATTGTCAATGTGGGAAGCGACGATGGAATTACATTCAGGATCAATTTATACTTAAAGTCCTTCTCCAGAGGAGGGTGCATTGATGGGCAGATTGGACAGCTTTCCTTTGTGATTGTGGCTATTTGGTTTGCTCCTCTTTCATTTATATCTGGCACTGTCCAAGGATCTTTACTCTATTTACCGTTTGGGACATCCATTATAGGTCTGTTTTTTATAATGAGGTCAGTTCTTTGTCTGCTTTTTGTACCATGTGGAGGGATGAGGTATGCATGCAGTTGTTGGCCAAATATTTTTTGCTTATTAAAGATGTTAAGTCTTTAGAGGCAGTAGCATACTGTGATTTTATTTCCACTTTGGTGGCCTGAGACAGAGGATATAAGTTTCCTTGTATATACCCTTCCTCTTCTTGTTTTGCTGAGGTAAATATTTTTTTGGTATATATAAATGTATTTTTCATCAAAAAACACATCATAAACCCTTCATAAAACAACATTTGCTGTGAAGATATGATAACATAATTTTATGCATTATTAATATGGTTAAAATACAGTTGTTCTTCCAAAAGATAGGTGAGTATAATATCCAAAGCTCAGTAAAATTATCTCTACTTCTAAGCATTTCTAATTTATGTGACCAAAGTGAATAAAATCATTCCGAGGAACATAGCTATAGAGAAAAAGGAGTCATGCCTGATACAACTGAGGGCCATTGTCATCATAACCAGCAACCAAAAGTGAAACTCCAAAGGGTCTTACTCCACTGAAAACAGACATTATTGTTAGCCATAATTTCAAGCTAGAATAGGTGAGGAGAGTCGAGTAACAAACAGAGAATAAGAAGATAGTTAAAAATGCCTACAGCATAGATCAACAATCTTATAACTTCTGGATCATAGTGCTGCCATGAAGAAAAATAGTTTATTGCAATGTTGCAAACATCATGTCGGGGAATATATCGTCGAGGGAATTATCGGAAAATATCACTTAGAACTAAAGAATTATGAAAATATCGGACAAATGGCAACACGAAAAACTCGAGAAATCGGAGACATTTGCAACACTGGTTTATTGTAAAAATTTAAGAAACATACCCTGATTGGGTAAATTCTTGCATCACAGTTGCTGTTTCCCTTACAAGTTGTGTAACAGGGATTGGTTCCTACAGACATAGCAAAATGTTAAAATTGACTTATTGCTATGAAAGTGAATGCTGATCTAGTCAGTGAGCCCCATTGCAGACATCAAACGAAAGGAAACACAACTTGGTACGCAAATAAAGTAATTTGATTTACATAATAAAAAATTTATCAAACACAGCAATCTATGTAATGGATAATTTTAATTAAAAATAACGTGGTACAAAGCCTGAACTCAATATAGCAATGGCCATATACTCATGGAAAAAAACAATCACCATAGAATATCACAATATATATCCTCAAAAACAGTTCTCAAACAGTTTGGCTGTCAAAAGCATCTCTGTTTCCACATTTTTAATGATAAACTGATATAATAATAGTAAAGCTCAATCATTTACAAGGTCCTACTATTACAATGAGCCATTTTATAACTAGCAATCCAAACTAGAGTCATAAACGCACATTGCACAATAAGTTGAAGGAAAATATAGAACATAAAATATATTAAGAATGAATAGATGCACACAATACGTCATGACTGATCAAGAACTGCTATAAACATGGTAAATAATATAGCAATAGCCATATATAAATGGACTCATGGGAAAAAACAATTATCATAGAATATCACAATATATATCCTCAAAAACAGTTCTCAAACAGTTTGGCTGTCAAAAGCATCTCTGTTTCCACATTTTTAATGATAAACTGATAAACAATAGTAAAACTCAATCATTTACTAGGTCCTACTATTACAATGAGCCATTTTATAACTAGCAATCCAAACTAGAGTCATAAACGCACATTGCACAATAAGTTGAATGAAAATATAGAACATAAAATATATTAAGAATGAATAGATGCACACAATACGTGATGACTGATCAAGAACTGCTATAAACATGGTAAATGGGCTACAAAAAGTGAAAAGACATCCTCATTAATATTACAAAATATATTAAGAATGAATAATATGCTTGTATAGCCCCAAGGGTTAGATGGATTGGCAGATGTTCTTTTGCAAAAGTTCATGAAGATCTCGGGATCAAATCTCATTGAGACCCTTGTGGATTACCAGAAAGTTTTTCAGCTGGTGGTTACTACTGTCCTCCATCCGAAAAACAGGGGAGAGAGAGGGGGGGAGAGGGTAATCTGCAGGGGCGCAAAAAGGTACCAAGGTCCTCACATGGAATTCCAAATATGTGGTCGAGTGGGGGACTATATTTCTCCCTAAAAAAATAATAATATACCTGTATATCAGGGATTTTAATAATTTGATCACTTTAACTAATCTTTTCATATGGAAAATGTCCTTGGGGATGCCCTCTAGGCACTTCCTCGCATTTCATGAATGGTGCTTGTGTAAATGCTGCCTAAGTACAACATGTACTCCTAAGCGAAAGAGACTCTCATGGACTGATGTAGTCATGAGCCAGATGTGAAATCACACCCCCCAAAGCTTGGGAGGTCACAGGTTTAACTCTCTTGTTTCCCTTCAGGCTAGGCTCCATAAACAGGGCCAACAGTTTACCTCGTTTATTATCCATGAATCATGCAGAAGTACTCGAAGGGTTTCCTGCAAGGTTGTTCCTTGGAAAAAAGTTATCATGTTATACAATTATAATGTTACACTAAAGTTATTTATAAAATTGGTTTTAGTATTGAAATCTAATATATAACTATTTTATTTAAGTGCTATATATTTAATGCATATAACTCTGTTACAAATATCAGCAATATATCGCTGACATCGCGATATATCACGAGGCTAACCCAACAGCGATATATAGCAAAAATATCGCACGATATTTCAACCGATTTTTTGGCGACTTTTTACCAATTTTTTCACGATAAATCGACGATATTCTAGAAAATATCGCGATGTTTTGGAAAATATCGCCTTGCTAATAAAAAATACATCGAAATTGGGAAATAAAGCCACAGGTTGGGTTTTTGACATTGTTATTAGAATCAGACTAAAACTGGCCGGTCCTGTGGAGTAATAATGGGCACATATTAAATGGCAATGAGTAAAAGTGGTATTCTCATTATCTTTCATTTTTTATCCTTTTACTTAAATTTTTAACATTACTATTAATTGTTTGAGGATGTTTGAGAGTGGTTCCAACCTCATCAGACTTCATATACAAAAAGTAGAATTTTAGATCCGATTCAAAATTCAACAGACTTAATTGCTTTCAGGATTTCAAGATTGCAAACTTTCTACCAGATTCTATCATGTATGAGGGTATGGGATTGGTATTTAATCAAACACATCAACCTCTCTATGTACCTTAATGTTATTGGTGTTGCTTGTTGAACTCCTCATTCATGACCTTAATAAAAATGTACTCTTCACTCAAGCAAAATCACTTATTATTAATTAAGCATGGGAAGTGTTTTCCGTTGAAAAAACTGAGTTTTACTGCTTGCTGGTTTAAATGAACAATTTGTGTTTTTCACTTCAGCCGGTTTTGCATAGGCTTGAAGCTACTTAAAATTTTGCCGAACAATTTTAAACACACAGTAAAATCAAATTACTAACAGGCAGAAACAAATACACATGCACACCATAAATTTGACTTAGAGATTTTTGGCTAATCAGCCTTGGAAAAATCCCCACGGGGAAAACCAGTCAGAAAGAGGAGAGATTTTTATTATTTTCTTCAGCAAAGTACAGGACAGAAAATGGTGAAAAATACAACTTATCTCCACCGGCAAACTTTATCTCAAAGTCTGGAAATTAGTGCTCAGCAAACCAGCCGTACACCCTTCTTCTTTTCTGTGCCAAACTAAATGCAACTGAACAGCAGCACCAGGCCGTACATCTCCTTGGAATTCGTGCCAATAAATGCAGTACGTACAGCAGCAGACTGGCCGTACACTTCCTCGATATCTGTGCAATTTATTAGCAGCCCGTACAGCAATAAACTCAGCTGTACCTTCCTCGAAATCTGTGCAAGTATTAAATGCACCGTACAGCAGGAATAACCAGTCCGTACACCCCTCGAAATCTGTGAAAAATTTAATGCACCGTACAGCAAGAAACCCAGGCCGTACTCCCTCGATCTTTGTGCCAATAAATGATGCAGCCGTACAGCAGAAAGCAACCTCAGGCCGTACTCTTCTCAGGTTTAGTGCAAACAAATAATAAATGCAATCTTGACCTCCTTGCTCACCAAAATCTCTTCAGCAAACAATCTGGAAAATCGTGCCCTCCTTGAGCAAACTCGACCCAGCCTTCTCAGCTCTCTCTCTTCTCCTGAAAACATCAAAAGTGAATGCCCTTTTGCCTCCCTCAGCCTTTTTGTTTGACCTAAGTGAGTTTCTTAATCCAATGGTGGAAAAAGAATCAATCCAATGGATGAGATTGAATGTGAGTGAAAATCTCTTTTATTTATTTCTCATAAATAAAATCACTCACCCACTTAAATTTATCAAAAAGTGACTTTATTGTCATAAAGTCTCATTAAGTGACATTTAATGTGAGGGTCACCTTTTTCCCTCTTCAAGTGACTTAGGCAAAAGATAAAGTCACCTAGGGAACATCTGCCTAGGTACAAAAACTAACACTCCCTCTTACCGAGGAAGGTGTTCCGTACCACTCCCAACTTATCTCTGAAGAAGACGAACTTGCCCCTCCCCAAAGACTTCGTCAAGATGTCAGCTACCTGCTCATCAGTAGAAATATGCCGAAGCTCAACAGCCCCTCTCTGAACGTAGTCTCGGATGGAATGATATCTGATCTCTATGTGCTTTGACCTGTCATGGAACACTGGATTCTCAGAGAGCTGAATGCAACTCTGATTGTCGCAGTAGATCACCGTAGGCCTCAGGTCCTGATCAAACAAATCTACCAAAAGCTTGCGAAGCCACAGTGCTTCACAAGTAGCCTGACTGGCTGCCATATACTCAGCCTCAGCCAAACTCAATGCAACGAATCTCTGTTTCCGGCTGAACCACGACACTGCTGCCGAGCCCAAACTGAAACAACAACCGGAAGTGCTCTTCCGATCCCGCACGC
>LPNX010754751.1:431897-536186 GCA_001517045.1 Pseudotsuga menziesii
TTCTACGTTATTTTAAAGATTTGATTAGGAAGTTTCATCAAAATTACAAGGTGTTGAGTCGTTTACTAATGTCCTTGGAGGATCAACTTTGAGAATCGAGGTAGAGGCAACTGTTGAAGATTGTAACTTCGGAAGATATTCTTATTGTATTTCTATTGTATTATTGCTAGACCTCATTCGAGAGATGTTATTGATGTACTTAGTCATGTAAAAGTCTTAAAAGAATCAATGTAAACCTTTCGTTGTAAGTCAGGTCAATAGCACCCAAAAAAAAATTAGATAAATGTTATTTTTGAGTCTCCATAGACAAGTCAGCCCAGTAGGAGTAAGAAGTCGGCCCAATTAGGGAAAAAGGCCACTCACATGATAAGTATAAATAGTTGTGTTACTGGATCCACCACCCCAGTGTGTAGGATCTGCGGATCCACGGATCCGATACGTATTTGGATCGGATGTGCCTCGGATCCACCATGGAAACGTATCCCTTGGAGAAGGAAGCATATCCTGGTCCCATGAAACGGATCCTGTGAGAAATAAAAAAATCCTGAAATTTTCAAAAGATCCTGTGAAAAATCAAACAATTCCTGAAATTTACAAATGGATCCTGCAACTTCCAGTGCTTCTATGACCCATTGATCCCCCAAAAAAATTATTTATTAATGAAAAACTTAAAAAACCCTAAACACCTAATGGCTAAAAGCGTAAACCCCATTCCTGCTCAAGGTATAATCTATCCTTATGTCAAGATACGCTCTTGAACTTTGATATATCAATATCAAGGTCTGCTCTCAATGTTTTTATTTGATATATCTTTATGGTCAAGGTCTGGTGTCGAGGGCTGATCTATCTTTATGTACTATGTTGTTGCTCACTTCACCTACATTGGTCAATAGTCTTGCCGTAGCGTTCAATAAAACCACTTTATTCCCTGTTAATAGGGACATGTGGATGTGGCTCACAAAAACACTATTATGACCTACTTCAAGTTCATGCTGAAATGGTTTTTAAAATTATCAATATCACAACTTATCAGATTATCAGTTATGGTACATGAACTCTCTTTTTTGGCAACAACTTATAGTTCTACTCTTGTGTTTCCTAAATAGTTTTGTTTCCTCATTCTATTTTTCTATCTATTATAAAAATATTTTTATATTTGTTTGCACTTGTTGTATCCGGATCCTGGGTTTTGAAAAATCTAGCGAATCCGTATCCGGATCCGGATCCGAATCTGTATTTGTATCTGTATCCTGGTAACTTAGGGACGCACAGAGAGAAAAAACCTCTCATTTAGACACATAATTCACTCAAGCAAGTGCGCATGAGAGAGAAGCAGAGGTCCATTGGAGAGAAGAAAAAGTTGTTTTTGTCTTTGGGGTTTATCTTATCTTGGTTTGGTATTGCACTTGGTGACGAAATCTATACTAAAGAAGTTGTTCGGTTTTCTCCCTTGTGGTTTTCTAGAGGAAAATCTTTGTGTTCGTTTGTGTTTGTTTGTGTTGTTGTACTTGTCTTGCTTTCAGCGATCCTATTTCTTATGGTTATGATGAAATAATGCTAATTGTTTGAAGATCTAATATAACCATTAAAATTCTAACAACAAGGACTAGAGCCTAGAGGAGGGGGGCATAGGGTGCCATTCATGAATAGGATCCCAATATAGGCACCCTATGAAAAACAATTGAGATACATCAATAGCACAATTGAAGTTAGAGGAGGGAGGCATAGGGAACTATTGATGAATGGGATCTCGATATAGGAACCCTGTGAAAAGCAATTGAGATACATCAATAGCACAATTGAAGTAATGACAATATGAAATACATTGACTTTATTTCTTTGGTGATTCATGAATCGAGGGGGTCAGGATCCAGGACACGGTTCGTTTTTTGTGTGATGCATCACTAGACATCTTATACATCTTATATATCGGTTTCCTTTCAATAATCATGTGACTGGCAAATTGCAATGTGTTTATTTGATGTTCTTGTTGCTTTAGATGTTTAGAAAATTGGAAAAAACAGAATATTTTGTATTTTTTTAATTTTGTCGATATATTGCCGATATTTGCCAACATTTTCGCTGATAAATCTGATAATTTCTTTTTGGACCCTTGCAATATATTCGCCGACACAAAACTGTAACATTGGTAAATATAAAGTATGTATGTTTTAATTTTTATATAAATTTTACTTTTAGAAATTATAAAGATATATGTATATTGTTTGTGCATGTTGTTTCCCCACCGTATCTGGATCCTAACTTTTCAAAAATCTAGTGGATCTGGATCTAAATCTTGGTAACTTAGGGCTCTTTAAGAAATTGGAGACACTTAAAAGCAACTCCTCAAACTAAATAACACTAAGTACATAGCTTCGATCTATTCCTCTTTCACCTTGCTTTAAAATAGTTTTCTGATGATGTACAAAACAATGAATATGTAGAAAGATCATTTGTTCTGACAAGAGGGACTTGGAAGTGGATTGCCAAAATTGATTCAATAGTCTAGGTGACACAAAAGATTTCAGCTACAAAGGATTTTTCATGTGCTTTGATACTGCTTGGAAGCTCACACAAAGTATTTATACGAAAATATAGTATACAATATAACGAGAATCAACAAATACAAGTTTACAATTAACGAGGGAAGAGCAGTCAGGAACTACCATAAATATAGCTAAACCAGCCATGAATAATAAAGTCTTACCCATTAATATTACAAAATATATTATTTATGAAGAATAGATATACTTGTATATTAAGGTTTCACGACACAACCCATATGAATTGAATTGAATAAATGGTTTCCCTGTGATTATCGAGCAAGAACTAACCAATGCAATCTTTAGTTCTTATCTATGAATCCAAGTTGTGCACAACTTAGGCCAGGTGCATGCATTGGGTACAGGTTGTGCACACCCACACCAAGTGCAAGGGGTGTGCTTTGGGAAAGTACACCAAGACTGCTTTTCCGAGCAGTGATAGCAGGTCAGTAGGTACCCTTGACTTGATACATTCAGACTTATGCAGACCTATGTCTTCTGTGTCCTTGAGTGGTTACGAATATTATGTGACCTTCATTGATGACCATTCCAGGAAAACCTGGATCTACTTTCTGAAGAGCAAGAAGTCTGAGGAAGTCTTGCAGAGGTTCCAAGAGTTCAAAGCTCTTGTGGAGAACCAAACAAGGAGGAAGATCCGAGTCTTGAGATCGGATAACGGGGGTGAGTATACCTCCAAGGAGTTTGATGGATTTTGCAGACAGAAGGGTATCAGGAGATAGTTGACAGTTTCGTATACTCCAGAGCAGAATGGAGTAGCAGAGAGGAAGAACAGGTCCATTGTTGAAGCAGCCCGAGCTATGCTACATGACCGGTCACTTCCTTTCTTTCTCTGGGCTGAGGCTTACAGCACCGCTATATATCTTCAGAACAGGAGTCCCCATCGGGTAGTGGGGAATATGACACCTGAGGACTGATTTTCAAGCAAGAAGCCTAAAGTTGGCCATTTTCGGATATTTGGTAGTCCGACTTACTCTCATGTCCCTTCAGAGAAGAGGACAAAGCTGGAGCCCACTACAGAGAAGGGCATCTTTGTGGGCTATGATGAGACTGCAAAGGCCTTCCGTATTTACCTTCCCTCTCAAAGGAAAGTGGTGGTGAGAAGGGATGTGATGTTTGAGGAGGAGCGGGCCTTCAAGAAGTCTAGAGAGTCCGAGTGGGGAGAGCAGCAGGTCCCTGCACCTCAAGTTGTTTCATAGGTTCCATCTATGCAGCAGTCAGGATCACAGGTTTCTGGGGTTACAGGACCACAGAGTGTTGGCACAGGTTCACCAGGTTCAGTGGTTAGGCCAATAGGGTCTTCGGGGACAGGTGATGGGTCTACTATTACAGGTACACCTTACAGAGGATCAAGATCAGGATTACAAGGTACACCTGGTGTTGGTACACCAGCTTCAGGTTCACGAGATACTGGGGTTTCCACCTCTGGTAGATTTTCAGATGATGATCGACCAATGTGGGAGCGACCAAGGACGAAGGCACCTAAGTGGCTTCGAGATACCTTGAAGAAAGCTCAGGAGTTTGAGGCACCCAAGGAGGATGTGAGGGCCATCAAGATGCCTGACAGACTGGACATGTTGTTCGTGGCTAGTCCACGAGATTTTGAGCCTTCTACTTTTGAGGAGGCCTCCCAGCATTCAGTATGGAGAGATGCCATGATGGATGAGTACCATCCCATTCCATCATGAAGAATGATGTATGGAAGACTATTTCGAGACCTGAGGGGAAGTCAGTGGTGACTTCTCGTTGGATTTACAAGCTGAAGCAAGCGGCAGATGGGAGTGTGGAGAAGTACAAAGCCAGGTTTGTAGCGCGGGGGTTTTCACAGGTTGAGGGCATTGATTATGATGAGACTTTTGCGCCGGTTGCTCGGTATACTTCTATCAGGAGCTTGATCTCCATTGCAGCGAAAATGGGTTGGAAGATCCATTAGATGGATGTGAAGACCGCATTTCTCAATGGGATCATACAGGAGCAGATTCACATTGAGCAGCCTCAGGGCTTTGAGATACATGAGAGAGAGACACATGTATGCAGGCTGAAGAAGGCCCTATATGGGTTGAAGCAAGCTCCTAGAGCTTGGTACTCCAGGATCGATTCTTACTTGCTGAGCATGGGGTTTCAGAAGAGTGAAGCAGATCCGAATCTCTACTTCATCATGGTTGCAGATGATCCGCTTGTTCTTCTGCTATATGTTGATGACTTGTTTATCACAGGGAGAAGGATCATCATACAATAAATAGCTTGCAAGAAGGATCTTGCACCAGAGTACGAGATGACCGATATTGGGCTGATGCATTATTTCTTGGGATTGGAGGTTTGGCAGGAGCCTAGACATATTTTCCTCGGACACGGAAAATATGTTGTTGATATTTTGAGGAGATTCAGGATGGAGGATTGCAGGCCTATGTCGACACCTATGATCACCAGCTGGAAGAAGCTTCATGCTTCTAAGGGAGAGTTGGTGGATCATACTTTATACCGTCATCTTATTGGGTCATTGATGTATCTGGTCAACACTTGGCCAAATTTGTGTTTTGCAATGAACACTCTTAGCCAGTTCATGGTTGAGCCTAGGAGTGTACATTGGGTCGCTGCAAAACATGTGTTGCGCTATCTATCAGGGACAATGGATTTTGGTTTGGAATACAAGAGGTCAAAGGGGATCAGATTGGTTGGCTATATAGATTCAGGTTGGGCAGGTAATGTGGCAGACCAGAAGAGCACTTCCGAATGTTTTTTCAGTTTGGGCTCGACAGCAATGTTGTGGTTCAATTGGAAACAGAAGTCCGTTGCATTGAGTACTGCAGAGGCTAAGTACATGACAACCAGTTTGGCCAGCTGCAAGGCCTTGTGGCTTCACAAGTTGTTGGTGAATCTATTTGGTCCAGAGCTTAGGCCTACGGTGATTTACTGTGACAATCAAAGTTGCATCCAACTCTCTGAGAATCTAGTTTTCCATGATAGGTCAAAGCACATTGAGATCAAATATCATTTCATCCGAGACTATGTTCAGAGAGGGGCAGTTACACTTCAATAGATTTCCATAGATGAGCAGGTAGCACACATTCTGACGAAGTTTTTAGGGAGGGGCAAGTTTGTCTTCTTCAGGGATAAGTTGGGAGTGGTGCAGAACACCTTCCTCAGTAAGAGGGAGTGTTAGTTTTGTACCTAGGAAAGTGTTCCCCTAGTGACTTTTTCCTTAGTCACTCAAAAAGGGGGCATAAAGTGACCCTTGCATTAAATGACTTAAGTAAAAGCATTTAATTTGACTTTAGAGCATTAAAGTCACTTTTTGATAAATTTAAGTGGGTGAGTGAAATTGATATTTTACAAATAAAATATGAGCATTTAATTTCAACCGTTGATCTAATCTAACATTCACCGTTGGATTAGACTCACCTTAGGGTTTACTCAAAAAGAGCAAGGGAAAGGCATTTGGTTTATTATTCTTCAGAGAAGGAAACAGAGAGAGTTGAAGAGAGTGAGGGCACAAATTCCAAGGCAGGGTTTAGAGTGATTTTCAGTTGGCACAAAACTCGAGATCATTAATTGCTAGCACGAATTTCGAGGTGAAGGTATGGCCTCATTTATTGCAGGCACACAAATCGAAACAGTGTACGACCATCATTTATTGTGCACAAAAATCGAGGAAGGTACAGCCTCATTTATTGCAGGCACGATTTTCAAGGAGCAGTACGTTTACATTTATTACAGACCGTACAGTACAGATTCAGCACGATTTTCAAGGCAGCATTCTATTTTGT
Organism: Pseudotsuga menziesii; assembly: GCA_001517045.1. Taxonomy (NCBI): domain Eukaryota; kingdom Viridiplantae; phylum Streptophyta; class Pinopsida; order Pinales; family Pinaceae; genus Pseudotsuga; species Pseudotsuga menziesii. The sequence continues at coordinate 438,226 of LPNX010754751.1, forward strand.
GGGCATATTTTCAAGGTGTACAGCAGTATTTAATGTTGTCCGTACAGTACTGATTTTCTGCTGAGTTTGGCACGAAAATCGAGGGAAGAATATTGCTCATTCTACACAGAAATCGAGGCTCATGCTGGTCAAATGTACATTGAAATCAGTCAAGCTAGCTCGCAATTTCCAGTTTTGCAAATCAAGGAAAGTTGCAGTGACCAAGAGGAGCAAGATTTCTAGGGACTATCTAATCTCCAACTAGAACATCAGGAAGATCTTCCTTCTCCTTATGAACATGTGGCTTCAAATCGTCACAAGGAACTAGGTAATATTTTTCCAGATCTGTTTCAAAATTTTATTGCTGATACTCCTATACAAGAGCCTTCATCTCTGTCATTAGGATCTTATCTTAACGCTCCTATATCCAACAAATACAGTGATGAGGAAGAAGAGGTTAAAATTTGTGAAGACATATTGTTTACGCAAAATTCATCTAGTTCCTCTTTTCAACAGAGAGATGATAAAAAGGGTGTGAATGCTATGATAAATGCTTGTTATGAATCTTCTACATATCTTTTTAGTTTTGGTATGTCCTACAAAGATATTATTGTGGAAGAGGAAATTGTTAGCTGTGATAAGCCAGCCTATCATCATGATGAATTCAGATTATGTGAAGAGGAGCAGAAAGATTCAGATCAACTGTTGAACTTGCATTTTTATCAGACAAAGGTTGAGCAGTCCACATTCAACATTGACATCAGTGAAGGAAAGGATCAGCAGCATAAAAAGGTATTCTTGTTGGTTTTTATGACCCTGTTGCTGACTATCTGGAACTTATAACCAGCATAGATATCAAAATATTTTTGTTAGAAGATGGCTCGTTCCGTCACCCTTCAAAACTACATTGCTGCATGCTAGGGTTTCATTTATTTTTTGGGTCAAGATCAGGGATAAGTTCAGCAAATCAGCTTCTGACCTAGCTTCATTGGAAGCATGATGTCACATGATAATAAGGATCTACTGATTAGAATTAGGAGTAGGAGTAGATAGGAAAATAAGCTTTTAATATGAGCAACTAGGTCATTTTCAGTTGTTTTCATGAATAAGCAAAGCAGGCTACAGGCAGGGTGCAACGAATCAGTTATAGAAGACAAATGACTCCATGCCCAATGGAACACTAGAAGATAGCTTTAATTATTCTTTTTCAGGAAAGGCATTTTGGTCTGGGGTTCTTGGGACCTCACAGGGAGGTTCCCATCCCCGAGTAGGAGCCAGATGTTATCTCCCAAATAAAATAAATTTATTTTTGATAGTATGAAGAATTTAAATGATGCAATGAAGGATATGAAGATCACTAACCGTTTTGAAGACCTCTATTTTTTATGCCAATTTCACAAGGTTGTGGTTTCGGTGGCTTGGGCGAGGATCAGAACATCTCATTAGCCACCGAAAGACGGAAGATAAATAGCAGGTGGAAGACGCCTTCAGCAAATAGGCGTATTGCTGAAATTGTTTACACCATTGGAACGTTTTTCAAACATCAATCGGAAGTTGTGAAGACTTCAGATCGGCGAGCTAGTTCTCAAAGGAGCGGCAACGACGGAGAATATAGTGATTAAGCGTTCCGATCCAGACTTCCAATGACCTCCGACAGCGATGAAATCAGATCAGAAGAGCTAAGGATTAAGCAGCGGCGAGGTAAAGCTAAAAGTTTCCGCAGTGTCGGCGTCGAAACTTTAAGGGACTAACGATCGACGAGCTAGCCCCTAGGGAGCCGCAACGACGGGAAGCAAACTGACTACGGCTTCCGATCGATGACAAGAAACATTCCAATAGCGCGACTATAGAAGAAATTCGTCGACGGTCGAAAGAACTAAGAACAATGGAGCGGCAAGCTAGTTCACTAAGGGGCTGCAACGGCGGAAGAGAAACTTACTACGGGTTCCGAAACAATACAGACTCATCGGCGTCGGAACTTGAAAGGACTAATTATCGGTGAGCTTGTTCCCTAAGGAGCCGCAACGGTGGAGAATACAATGATTAAAGGCAGCCGATAAATCAAAGTCATCGTCGGTCAGCGGCGAGGTAAAGCTAAAAGTTTCCGCAGTGTCGGCGTCGGAACTTTAAGGGACTAATGATCGGCGAGCTAGCCCCCTAGGGAGCCACAACGATGGGAAGCAAACTGACTACGGCTTCCAATCGATGACAAGAAACATTCCAATAGCATGACTAGAGAAGAAATTCGTCGGCGGTCGGAAGAACTAAGAATAACGGAGCAGCAAGCTAGTTCACTAAGGGGCCGCAACGGCGGAAGAGAAACTTACTACGGGTTCCGAAACAATACAGACTCATCGGCGTCGGAACTTGAAAGGACTAATTATCGGTGAGCTTGTTCCCTAAGGAGCCGCAACGGTAGAGAATATAATGATTAAAGGCAGCCGATAAATCAAAGTCACCACCGATCGAAAGGAATGAAAACTACGTGTCAGAGCTTGAAAAGACAGACTGAGGCCTCCGCGACCAGATGAAGACGTCGACGATCGGAATAACTAAAGACTACGCGGCAGAAATCGCAAACACTAATCGTCGGCACAACAGTCCACGAGTTCACAAAGCGCAACAATAAAAGACCATCGACGATCATAAAGACTAATTGTCGGCGAGTTAGCCCACTAAGGAGCCGACACTACGACAAGGATGAGGATTGGAGAGCCAATGGAACAGAGGAAAGAGCCTCCGATCAATGACCGCGGCAGAAAAATACGGAAAAATTGAGGCCTGGAGTGCCGAAACTGCGGCAACAGGCAGGCTTGGAGCGCCGATGTGATAAAGGAAACAGTGTTCGATCGGCGATTGCAGCAACAAAGAAAAAGTGTCGGGCGGATTGAACAGGACTGGACACTTCAAATAAACATCGATACACTGGCTGTTGGCGGCAATTCCACAGCGAACCAGCAATGGTGGTTATCAGCTATTACTTCAGTCATTAAAAAGACCGCTCAATGAACTAGATCTTCACAATAGATAAACAAACAGTTAGCAAGGGTTTGAAGCCCTAATCTGGAAAAAACTATTACTTTCAATTATTTTTGTGTAAACAGATCGAACTTTCAGGATCTGTAAATTTTGTAAGAGGCTATAAAGCCCATGATTATTTCATTAATAAAGGTTCAACTCTGGGGATTTATGAGCCTGTTCCATTGTCAAGCGTCTCATCTGGTTTATTCTAAGTATAAGCTCTTTTGTTGTGATTTGTTCAACCATCTCTTTCTTTACTGTGTTTATTGCCTGAATGTGCATTTTGGTAATTTTCAGATTTATTAAAGGGCCGATAGCTGTCATCCTATTGGTTATTTAGTGATATTTGATTTATAAACACCATCCTCAGCAGGATTTAGCCATTTATATGCATGTGTTATGTGTGTAAGTCTGCCAGCCTGGTGAGTTCTCCATCCCTGCACCTTTTTGTCAAACTACTGAACAAGTTGTAACTAAAAGCCTTGTGATTGAGTGAGCTTCATGCATGTCTTGAGAGTGAGAGGTTATATAGGTTATCTAGCTTGATCCAATTCAAAAAAAACCCAAAAAATAGTTTAAGTTACCAGGCATCCTCGAGCTACAACCTAGAGGAGTTTCCTGGAGTGATAACACCATCTAGGGCATAAATCGATTTTCTGATAATGTAAAAGCTCTGTATTTTCTTAAAAAAAGTATCCTCTCATACTGCTGCACCAGTTTTCCCATCTTGGGCTTTGTCGAGGGGTTTCTACCCAAAAAGATTGTGTCGTTTCTATTGATCTGATTGATGTTGTAAATGGTTCTCAGTTTTATATTCCGCTGCACATACTGTAAAGAAGTTCATGTGTGTATATTTCAGTTAAATTTAAATATATTGTTTTAGCCTTGGCTGTTCTTTAAAGGAAAATTTACATGGTATCAGAGCTCTAGTGAGCTAAAGCTGAGAGATTTGTAGTTGCAATGATAGATCAAGGGCAGATCTATTGGAAGACACAAACCTAGATTTCTAAATCTAGGGCTTGACAGGTACACTTCAGTATGGTCGTACAGTTGAGAGTTGAAGATCGACTCTAGGGGGCTCATAACTTTCCTACATGGAAATAAAGGATCACAAGGATCCTAGATATCATTGATGCATAGGAGCACATTGACTCCACAAAAGTTGCACCCACAGATCCGGCAGATCTGATGGCTTGGAAGAAGATTGATACCAGAGCCATGTTGATTATCATGGATGGAGTGAAGGACCATATTGTCCCTCACATTTCCGAGAAGAAGATCGCAGTAAAGAAGTGGATGACTTTGGAGACTATGTATCAAAGCAAGAACAAGAACCAAAAGGTGGTGCTGCTAGAAAGGATGCGCAGTACCAAGAAGGCCAAGGGGGAAGGAGTGGTGCCTTATCTCACGAGGCTCACGCAGATCAGGGATGAGCTTGGAGTTGTTGGCTCCAAGACCGTGGATGAGGAGTTAGTTCGAATAGCCCTCAATGGCTACTCTAAACTATGGGACACCTTTGTCAAAGGTGTGGTGGCTAGGGAGAAGCTCCTTAATTGGCAAAGATTGTGGGATGACTTGGTGCAAGACGAGACCTGCTTGGGTCAAGGATCAGGCTCATCCAGCAGTGCCCCACAAATTGTGGATGAGGAGGCTCTAACCCTTATAGGGAAGAGCAAGGGTAAGGCAAAGAGGAAGAAGGATTGTAAGAAGAACCTTGACGTATCAAAGGTCAACTGTTTGATCTACCACAAGCAGGGACACTTTGCCTACCAGTGCCCAGACAGGAAGAAGAAGAGTAACACTCAGATGGTTGGATCTGCAGAGGTGGATGAGTTCAGCAGGAACTTTGATGAGGAGTTTTGCTTGATAGGTTGCATGGCAAGCACCACAGGGAGCAGTATATGGTACATCAACAGTGGAGCATCCAATCACATGACTGGACATGAGATTCTTCAGAGACTTGCAAGAGGGTGGAACAGAGATCCACGTTGAGTTGGGTGATGATGTGCGGTATCAGGCGCAGGGAGTTGGCACTGTTTCATTTCAGAAGGAGTCTGGCAAACCCCTTAGTCTTATTGATGTGTTATATGATCCAGGATTGACTAAGAACCTCATATCAGTCTCCACACTAGAGGACAATGGATATCAGGTGAAGTTCCGAGACCATAGACTGTATATCAGGCTCAAGGGATTGGATAGGGTGATTCGCATCAAGAGTGGGAAAGTGTATAGACTACACTATGAGCCTGCAAATGCTCTAGCCAGCAGCAGCAACAGATAGGGTAAGTTGTGGCATAGGAGGATTGCACACTTACACCATGGAGCACTGAGGCACTTGAGACAAGTTGTCATTGGAGTTCCTCAGGTACATGAGGAGAAGCACAACCACTGCAAGGGTAGAACATTAGGAAGCCTTTCCCACAAAGTGAGCACAAGTCTAAGGAGTCCTTAGACTTGGTGCATTCGAATGTATGTGGAACTATGAGTGTCCATTCTTTCAGTGGTTACAGTTACTGCATAACTTTCATTGATGACTATTCCAAGAAAACATGGATCTATTTCCTAAAGGCCAAGTCAAAGGTCTTTGAGAGGTTCCGGGAGTTCAAGACTCTCGTGGTGAACCAAACAAGAAAGAAGATTCTGGTCTTGAGGACAAACAATGGGGGTGAGTACACCTCCAATGAGTTCTTGGAGTACTGTTCGACAAAGGGGATCAAGAAGGAGCACAATGTGCCCCATACCCCATAGCAGAATGGAGTTGCAGAGTAGAAGAACAGGACTATGGTAGGAGTAGCAAAGGCCATGCTATTTTATCAAGGATTACCACTATTCGTTTGGGAGGAGGCATACAAGACTGCAGTTTACATTCAGAACAGGTGTCCCCACACAACTTTTGGGAGGAAGACACCCAAGGAGGTCTTTACAGGCACTCGGTAAGATGTGAGTCACATTCGCATATTCGGCAGTGTCTGCGATTGTCATTTTCATGCTGACACTAGGAAGAAGCTGGACCCTTCTGGAGCGAAGGGGTTACTTGTTGGTTATAGCGAGACTTCAAAGGCATACAAAGTATACATACCTACTCACAAGAGGATCATTGTCTAAGTTGCACGAAACGGGGAAACGGGGACGAGTTTCCGAAACGGGGACGCGTTGGAAACGTGACCCCCCAAAATTTAGGAAATGGGGAAACGCGATATATATATATATATTATAATTATTTACAAATTAAATCCAACATCACATTTAACATTTTTACTCATAATTTCATAAGTGATTCCATAATGCAAGTACTAAGTAGTAATATCCAAAAAAACACAACGATTTTACCCATAAACGATTTCATAATGCAAGTGGAAATAGCAAAAAACAACCTTCAAAATGAGCCTAAGCCGCTAATACATATATATCCAGATTCCAAAATCAACCTTTATATACGAGGCTACAAGTACAATACTACATCAACATGAACAATGAAAATATAAAGAAAACATGAGCTGAAGCTCGAAGACTAGTCATCATGCTCGGGCTCATCTTCATCCTCCACCAATCTACAAAACAAAATGGCACCATCGTGACCACACTATCAATATTCAGCAACCTAACCAGCTGCCAACACTGTGTCCACTTCTTGAGCCTCCACCGTGACCTTTGCACCACCACCATGAGCTGGAAATGGAGACATGGACTTCCAAAGAGCCATGAGGATGAGACATCCTGCCCAAGATAATGTATAACTAAAGCCAAAGATTCGTGATGATGAACCGTAAGCCTTTAGCTATGTCAATGCACTGTTAGCAATGCCAATGGACCGTAAGCTGCCAATGAGCGTTGGGGATAAGCCATGATGGCAAAAAGGAGGCATGGGTTCTATTTTATAGCAAACCCAAGGCATAAAGAACATTCTAGAAGCCTCTAAAACCCTAACCGAAAAAGAAAAAAACCCAAAAAATTAAAAAAACAATTGTTTTAGGCCGACTATGGAAGGAAACACAGGATTTTAGCGAAATTCGATTTGGAAATGGGTTTTTGTGTTAAGGAAACGAGTTTTCGACACGAGAAATGATCCCCATCAATTGGAAACGAGTTTCCCTTCCGTACGGTACGGCTTTTCGAGTTTCCGTCAGGAAATGGGCTGGGACGTGGGGGGGCCCACGTTTCCTGCAACATAGATCATTGTGAGTAGGGATGTCCAGTTCGATGAGGACAGGGCCTTGCGGAGATCTATGGACTTACCAGCAAAGCAGCAGCCACCACAGGATTCGGGGGTCAAGTTGGAAGAGCCAAATGTACAGGTACAGGTACAAACACAAGCCATAGGTTCTGGTAGTCATAGGGAGTCAAGTGGATAGGATTCCTCAAACATTGACTTGGAAGATGAGCTGCAACATGAGAAGGATATCCAGCAGCCGTAGCAGGCAAACATTAGGCCACGGCCTAAGTGGTAAAGGTCCACTGTTCAGGATTCCAGGCAGGTGAGTCTTCCACAAAGATCTTTTAGACGGAGTGTACCACCAGAGAGACTCAGTTATATGGCACTGATGACAGAGTTGATTAACTTTGAACCTTCAAGTTTCAAGGAGGCTGCACAACATGAGGTGTGGCAAGAGGCCATGGTTGAGGAGTATGACTCAATCATGAAGAACCAGGTATGGGAGGTTGTACCGAGACCTTAAGGCAAGAAGGTGATGGGATCAAGGTGGATCTACAAGGTGAAGCATGCAGCAGACAAAAGCATGGAGAAGTACAAGGCACGCTTCGTGGCAAAGGGGTTTTCATAGAAGGAGGGTATTGACTATTAGGAAACCTTCGCCCCTCTTACCATGTATTCTTCTATTCAAACCATTATCTCGTTAGCAGCAAAGATGGGTTGGTGTGTCCATCAAATGGACGTCAAGACTGCCTTCCTCAACGGAGTGATAAAGGAGGAGGTATATATTGAGCAGCAAGAGGGGTTTGATGTGGAGAACATGGAGACACATGTATGCAGGCTGCATAGAGCTCGTTATCGACTCAAGCAGGCACCTCGAGCATGGTATTCGAGGATAGACAGCTATCTACGGGAGATGGGATTTCAGCGGAGTGAGGCTGACCACAACCTATACTTCTTGACAGGTGAGGTGCCTCTCATATTGTCCTATATGTGGATGATCTCTTTCTTACAGGAGATGAGAGGCTGATTTGAGACTTAAAGTCCAACCTTGCAATTGAGGTTGAGATGAAAGACCTTGGGTTGATGCATTACTTTCTTGGCTTGGAGGTTTGGCAGAGAGATGGATGTTTCTTCGTTAAAAAGGGGAGGTATGCAATATGGATCTTGAAGAGATTTAGGATGGAGGATTGCAAGCCTATGGCCATACCTCTAGTTTCCAACTGGAGGAAGATTGATTCATCAGGGTCAGACAGATTTGATCATATCTTGTATCGTCAGCTTATCAGATCCCTTATGTATCTGGTCAACACTCGAGCAGACATCAACTTTGCAGTCAACCCTTCGAGTCAGTTCATGGTGGACCCTCGGAGAATGCATTGGACGGTTGTAGTGCACATACTTCGCTACATCAAAGGTACAGTGGAGTATGGATTGGTTTATGAGCGCAAGGGGAGTGTACAGTTAGCAGACTTCACAGATGTTGATTGGGCAGGATGTGTAGAGGACAGGAAGAGTACTTCAGGAAGCAGAAGTCAGTTGCATTGAGCTCGACAAAGGTTGAGTACATGACAGCCAGCACGGCTGCTTGTGAGGGTATGTGGCTAAGGAAGTTACTTTCAGGGTTGCTCGAGTGTGAGCCAAAGGCTACAATAGTTCACTATGACAATCATAGTGGCATCAGGCTATCTGATAATCCAGTGTTCCATGACCGGAGCAAACACATAGACATTAGGTATCACTTCTTGAGAGATTGTGTTCAAAGAGGAACCATTCGGTTGGAGTACACACAGACAGATGAGCAAGTGGCAGACATTTTTACCAAGGCACTTTGCAGACACAGTTTTGTGAAGCTCAGGGATAAGTTGGGGTTGCTACAAAATCCCTTCCTCGTTGAGAGGGAGTGTTAAAATAGCAACAACAAGGAAGGTCTTCCAGCATGCATGTGTCCTTGCATGCAGAAGACATAAATCAAGACACCAATTGTATTTAATTTACTTTTCCTAAGTTTACTTTGCAAAATAAATTAAAGTGATCTAATTATTTATTGACTTTAAGTGAAAGTGAAATTAGGGTTTTTGCTTAACCTAAAGTTATAAAAGAAAGGTCAATTGGTGGAGAGGACACAGTTGCATTCCGACAAAGACAAAGGAAGAAGTCTGAGAGAGAGAATTTTGGCAAAGAAGACGGAGGAGCAGTAACTCAGGAAGGCAACCCTAAATTGCAGAGGAGAGAGACAACAAACTTTGGTGGAGGTACACCATACAGTAGCAGTAGCAACATTGTTTAGCAGGGTAGTACACCGTACAGCAATAAGGTCGTACATCATACAATAGCAAGGTTGTATAGTCTGTACAAACCATACGAATCTGTATAGCATGTCGTATGGATTCTGTACAATCGTACAGCAGCAAGCTGCCTTGGGAACCGTGCTATCTCACAGGTTTTTCTCAGTGATTTTTGGGTGTTTCGATTTTGCCATCTAGGGCATAAGTCGATATTCTGATATTGTAAGAGCTATGTATTTGCTTTATAGAAATATCCTCTCATACTGCTGCACCGGTTTTCCCATCTCAGGTTTCGTTCGAGGGTTTCTACCCAAAAAGATTGTGTTGTTTCTATTGATGTGATTGATGTTGTAAATGGTTCACAGTTTGATATTTCGTTGCATACTGTAAAGAAGTTCATGTTTCGTTATTTCAGTTATATTTAAATATACTGTTTTAGCCCTAATTGTGCTTTAAAGGAAAATTTACAATCTTTGTAGTGTTACTCAGAGTTGTGCAACTACTCACACTCTGGAAATGATAATGTTAATCTTCCTATTGGAAACCTTCCTGTTGGAAATCCTCCAAAGTTCTATCCATCATTTCACACCTAGGGGAGCACATCCCCATGTAACATTGCTTCAGATCCCATTTCTCTATGAATTTCACATCCCTCCTCTAAACAACTTGACTCATGAAAACGATCTAAAATCCTATATGATTTTGTTTAGACAAAATATACTAAAACAAAAAATTTCTACTCATAGCATCATCATAACCCACAGAACCAATGATCTTGAAGTACTTTACATTTGGTTTCTTCCCATGTAATGCTACCTAATGTGTGACTTCAATCACTCCTTTGCTAGGGCTTCTATTCAAGAGATATAGTCATGTATCCATTGCTTATGGCTAGTATCTATTTGGCATTGACTTTCCATTCAACATACTCTTGTGTGTTTTACCATTTCTATGACTTCTATTTCTACTTTCATCATCACCTTCTTGCATCTAAACTCTAAACCCCCTTCTTTACATCTCTTTTTACTTCATGAAATACATATCACGAGGAAGCTCTTCTATGCTTATACTAAGCAAAAAAATTTACAAGCTCCAAAAAGGAAAAAAAACAACTTCAAAAATTGAATCCCAAAACAATAAGTTACCTCTTACATATCTTTCTACCTCTTTTGTCAAACAATAACCCACACTACATCTACCTCCTAGAGTTCTCTCACCTCCCATTATGATATCTCTCACTTAGCATTATCTCCTTGCCAACAAAAATCAACATATTAAACGAACCCTATGACTTACTTGGAAACCTCTCCTTTCCAATCAAAATTGTCTAGCCCTATGGCTACTCTAGCAACTTCTCTTTACCAATCTCCAACAAACTTCTCTTTCTTATCCCCTCATCTTTAGGTCTCCTAACCTAATGGTTTCCTCCAAGCACGAACATGTGCTTCCTATATGTTCCTCGTGATCCACAGCCACATTTCCACAATTCCAAATCTAAATTTTTCTAAACATTTTCACCCAAAGAAAATTTTGGATTTTAGAGCAACCTACCTCCTATGTTCTCCAACTATCCAACCTCTTTTTGTAGTGACCTATTCCCCACACAATACTCCCAATTTTCTTTACCGCTTAGAGATCACTACCACAATCACCTTCTTCCATGTTGTGCTCATGGATACCTACATTTAGCTTCCAAATACACATGACCCTTACTCTAGAATTACCAAGAACCAGCAAAAATTTTCATATTTAAATGAAATTCTTCTACCTCAAAAGTTCAGATATAAAAGTTACCTCAATGTAGTCATGACTTAGTTGTGCATGCTTGTAGCTTCCAACTACACAAGACACTTACTAAGAACTTTCAAGCACTAATAAAAAAATCATTTTTCAATGAAATTCTTCAACCTCAAAATCTAAGCACTAAACAATCGTGACCTATTGAGCAATCTAGACACCCTGAACAATATCAGGGAGGAATTTTAACATACTAAACAATGTTGGCAACTAGCAAGTAGATAACGCCCTACTTATGGAGAAGGTCAAGTTACCAAAACTCAAATACTTATGGAGAAGGACTCCAATAAACAATCCACAGAGTAAGTCGGGCAAAGATCGTGGAAAGTAGGTTGATGGACCCAAAATCTAAAATCAAAACTCCATGGGGAAAATACAATTGAGGGGATAACTTTGATTGAGCAAGGACACAAGTGTCTTGCTGACCCAAATACTAGCACCCTAAGGAATAAGCTTAAACCATATGTGAGAAGTGAATATTTGATTACCATAAGTTAAAGCTTATTAAAAATAGAATGCAAAAATAAAATCTGAAAGTATGTTGCAACATAAACCACTTCAAGACTCTTGTTCTAAAGTTGGTGTTGCCAAAGGAACAAGTCTTGTATCAGATATTAAATGTACAAAAATCAAATTGTTAGAAATTAACTTTAAGTGATATTTTGCAAGTGTAAAACAAAGAAAATTAATAGCAGCGAATGTGCAGCTTGTTTGTATGATGAGACATAAAATCACTAAGCTAAACTCGTAGTAAATTTTTTAAAATCATGGTTGCTTCATAAAATTAACTAAATAACTATTGATTTAGCACATATAACAAAGATAACTTGCTAAAATAAGCATAATATGAACCAGATTTTTGTTTTAAGTTACTCAGAAAACTTAAAAAAACAAACTGTTAGAAATTTAATTGAAATGAAATGAAATTTAAAGAAGTTGCTATGTAGCTTATGCCTTAGTTACTTAAAAAAATTGGGTGAATGAATCTAAAGGAAGAAAGTAAGATGTTTGGAGATCAAAAAGAAGTGAATCATAGAACAGCTCAATCAATCCTTTCTTCTTGATAGCTAAGTCACTCCTCCAAAGATCAAGGGATGGAATTCTATTGTAGAACCCTCAATATACTTGCAATATACTTTAAAAAAAAATTGCTATAGAACCAAATACGTGCATGAAAATCAAGTGTTGAGATACATGCTAGACTTTCAAATGGAACCTACAACAAAAGAAATAAAATACAATGCAAAGTATACCTCGAAGTTGAGCATCCACATGAAGCAAACATAGATCTTCAACATCTAGCCCCTAATATCCTCTTTTTCTTCTCCAATATGGACTTAACACATGGACTCAAGAAATAACCAAGTTTTTCTTCAATGAGACCTTTTATTCACAAGTTCTAGCTATCAAAACCATCATGAGAGCAAAAAGAGAGAGCCTTTCTTTATACAAGAAGAGAGCTTAGCACCCTTATCAAAGGTAAATAATAAACTATTCCTTGGCATGCTCAAGATTAGCAACCTTAGAACCAAAAAGCTAACCTCCTCGTGACATTGTCAAAAAAAATCTAAGGATGGCTTGTTAGGCCACAAATACATCCAACCTCTAACCAATTTGACATCCCAAGGTCAAAAAAGCATTCTCTAGAACAAAATAATACCAAGCCTCCTCAAACCATGCACAAATGGTTAAACATCAATAAATAAATGCATGAAGTATGTGTTTGTCCCAATGAAATGTCCCATGAATTGGTTGTATGGTGAACGGTATTCAACATTGTGCCAAAGCTCATCCAAAATAAATGCACTAGTCAATCGAGTGGATGGGGACAATGTCCAATGCAATAATTACATCTTCCCTTCAATAAACACGCTTGAGTTTGACCCCACGAGTGAGATGTGAACCCCGTCCTTCAATGAAGATCAACCCACGAAATATGCTCACCTAAGTCACAAGACACGTCCAAAATGGCCCCGTGTCCCGTATTTCACGTAGCGGACACGAAACGGGCCAAGACACGTGCCAGATCGTGTCCCAATTTCTGGACACGCAAAATTTCGTGTCCGCCACGTATTAGGGCTGTTTTGTGTCCGCCACGTGAAATACACGACACGAGGCCATTTGGGACGTGTCTTATGACTTAGGTGAGCATATTTCATGGGTTGATCTTCATTGAAGTACGGGTCGCACATCTCGCTCGTGGGGCCAAACTCAAGCGTGTTTATTGAAGGGAGAGGTTTATGTCCCTTAAAAATGGCTTTACGCATATCAAAATCGGGTTTTAACCCTTTTTCTGCCCATCTTTCTTGGCGATTTGGGAGAGGTTTATGTCGTGACCGCGAGTTTGCTGAGAGGTATCGTGCAGGAGGTATTTGCTGAGCAGTGAAAGCTTAGAGATATCGTGGACGAGGGGAAGCGAAGTCTCGGTTGTGAGGGTGTCGCCTTTATGTGAGTATCGGCTCACAAATTTGTTGAAGCCAAAACACCGAAGGTTGAAGTCGCGCACACACCAGCTACAGGAGCCCAAGCCTGAGCCACGCACACAGCAGCTACAGGAGGTCCAGACTCCAGAGGTAGAAGCTACATCAACGCCCTCGATAGGTTATGTTGAAAAGTTACCTAGGAAGTGTTTGTCCACCTAGAGTTGCCTTGGGGTAGACAAGGACACTTAAATGTGACTCCTAGTCATTTTGTGCATTTCATGAAGTGAGATACACTTTATATTTTTAAAGTGACATTATTAAAAAGTTAAGTGGGTATTTTCTTAAGTTCACATTTAAAAGTTAAGTGAGTGATTAAATAGAAAAAGGGGGTTGCTCAATTTTATTAAATGACATGAGTGCACTAAATGTCATTTAATTATTATTTAATGGAGCACTTAATGTGAACCTCTCATCTAATCTAATCTTGACCGTTAGATTGACAAAAAAAGTTACCATGAACAAAAAGGCTAGGGCAAGGCAAAAGTTCATTCAGTGTGTTCATCTTCAGAAGAGATTTTTGGAGAGAGAGAAAGAAGAAAAGTGAGAGTTTTGGAGAAAATTCAAAACCAGGAGAGAGAAAGTAAAATCCAGCACTGAAATCGAGAAGCAGGCACAAAAATCAAGGACAGACACTGAAATTAAGGAGTTGCACAAATTTCAAGGAAGGCACAGATTTCAAGAATTTGTACAGCAATACAGAACTGTACAGCAGTACGGCCCTGGCACGAATTTTGAGGTATCAGTCTGCACAAATTTCAAGGTATGGTCTGTCTGTATTTAATGCATCCATACAGTACGGTTTTGGCACAAATTTCGAGCAGGTACAGGAATTTATTGTTGTCCGTACAGCAGGTTTGAGGCATGTTTTTCAAGGAGAAAATTACAGAATTTAATTCTGTCTGTACAATCAGAATTAGCACGAATTTCGAGGCAACCTTTGGCATGTTTTTCGAGGAGAAAAGTTTAGCAGTGGGGGTTCAAATTTCGAGACTGAAAATTGGCAAGTACTGGTGATTTCAATTTTTTGTAATTTTATTGAAGAAAAATAAAATCTCTCCCTTTCAAAACAGGTCTTATCCTGGGCCATTGGTCAAAAATAAGTGTCTAAATTTTCATGTGTAAATGTCTGAAATTTTCTGAGTTTTACATTTCCAGTTTGAAAAAAAAAATTCTGAATTTGTTTAAAATTTGAGAAAAAGTTTCACATGTGTTTCAATCTGGATAATTTGTGAAAAATTATGCATTGAAAGGGTTGGGCATTAAACAATGCAAAGAAGCCTAAAGGCTTGAAACCGGGTTGGGGAAACTTTCAAAAACTTTCAGGTTATCAAGTACGTTATTGTATTATATTAATTTTAAATACAATATTTTATTGTATTTTAGTCTTTTACAGTATTTTTGTTGCAAGTTTGCAACCCGGTATTAATTTTAAAATACAGTATTAAATTATTAATTATATTGATACAGTAAAGCCAAAAAAGTTTGTAAATTACTAAATTCAAAATTGTAAATTTGTAACTTGATTCAGTTTTATGAATTCAATTTTGAATTAAGTATTTCTCATTTCACTGTTTCAGGCAGCGTTTGGATTTTCATTTCTCCTTTCAGTTTGTGAAGGAAAGAATGGCTCAATCTTCCAAGGCAGCAGGCAGAGGTCGAACTCAAAAAAAGAGCATAAATGTACCTCTTGGTTCCTTTGTGTCTACTGGTGGCAGTGCTCCAAGTGTTTCAAGTGAAGTTTTGGGAGCTGCTAAGCCCTCAGGGCCCTCACAAAACCTTGCTGCTGTAGCAAAACAACAAGCACAGCAAAAAAAATACCCCTATGGAAGTATGTAACAAAGAAAGACAAGCCTGGATCAAAGAGGGTTGGGGGAGGAAATGTTCATTGGTCTTGCAATTTCTGCAAGGGTGAGTTCAAGAGCACTTTTAAGTTATTTCAGAGTTAAGGGCCATTTGTTGCCCCTTCCTTGTGGACTTGGACCATGCAGAGGCATCACTGCCAGCCAAAGAAAGCAGTTGGAAAAGGAGGATGCAGTTGGGTTTGGGAATGTGGTAGTAGCAACCAAACAAATGTCAAAAACTGATGATCCTGTTCCATTCTTGAGGAATACATCTAACAAGTTTGGGAGTGGGGATGAAATTCAGCCAACCAAAAAAAGGGCAGCCCAAAATTTTGGTCCAATGGACAAAATTTATCAGAAAGAGACTCGAGATGAGGTAGATCTTACCGTTGCATTCCATTATCTCAACCTCATATCATTCAATGTTGCACGGTCACGTTTGTTCATTGAGATGTGTCAAGCTTTAGTTGAAAAGGGTCCAAGAGGGAATGTGCCTCCAAGCTCAGAGAAGCTTAGAACCACATTGTTGGTTAAGGCAAAGAAGGAGATGGCCAAAATCCTACTACCTGTCAAAAAATCATGGATTTCATCCGGTGTTAGTATTGTTTCTGATGGATGGACAGATACAACACGCCACCCACCCATTCAGTTCATGGTGTCTTCCCATAATGGACCGGTCTTCTTAAAAGCGGTGGATTCTCTCGGAAAATATACAAGGATGCACAATATATAGGTGAGTTGTTCATTAAAGTTATTGAAGAAGTAGATGTTGATAGTTGTGTGCAAATCATCACTGATAATGCACCTGTTTGTAAAGTTGTTGGCATGATTGTGGAAACTAAGTATCCACAAATATTTTGGACACCATGCATTGCTCATTCCTTGAATTTAGCAATTAAATCTATAGTTGCCGAGGTGACATGGATTGGCAATGTTATTGAGGATCCATGTTATATCCGCATTTTTGTACAAAATCATACCAATGCCCTCACAATATATAAAGAGTACACACATGTATCATTGTTGAAGCTTGTGGATACTCGGTTTCCTTCCTCATTCATCATGCTTAAGAGGTTGAGGGAGGTCAAGGCCGCTCTTGCGGCCATGGTTATTTCAGATCTTTAGTCTTTTTGGAGAAAGACGGATCAACTTGCTTCAAAAAAAGTAAAGGAAATAGTGTTAGATGATGTTTGGTGGGAGAAGGTAAATCTTGTCATTAATATCATGGAGCCTATCATTTCTTTGTTGCAGTTTGCAGACACGGACCAACCCAGGAGATGTTTATGAGGGGTGGGATTCCATGATTGAGTCTGTGAAGACCATTATTATGGAGAATGATTTCTCTGAGTATGGGACATCATTAGAGAGGTTATGGACCACCATACAGGACATTCTTATTTCCAGGTGGGATAAGAATTGCACACCTTTGCATTGCCTGGCTCATTCATTGAATCCCAAATTCTACAGTCAAGAATGGCTCAGTGGTGGGCCCTCACATGGATTTAAAGATATCAAATGGGAGGAAGTTAGCATTTAGAAGGATATTTCAGGATAGAACATCCCTTCAGGAGGTGAAGGAGCGCTTCATAGAGTTCTCCACTAGCATGGGGAGATTTGGAGGGTGCATATGCTATGCTTGGAGGCATGGGGGTCAAAAAGGCCCATGGTTGGTGGACATCTCATGGGGCAAGATGCCCTATTCTACAACAGTTAGCCATGAGGATCCTTTGCAAGAGGAATTGGAGCACATATGGAAATTGGTATAGTTTGAAAAAGAGCAGGCTTGAGGAGTCCAAGGCAAAGGCAATGGTGTATGTGCACACCAATCTTCGTCTTATTCACCGGAAGAGACAAGAGTGGTTGAAGGGTCGGACAAAGATGTGGGATGTATTTCCTGATGATATGGGTTTGGACAACAATATAGAGTTGGCATTAGCCAACATGGATCTTACCGAACCAGTGCTAGAGCCAATGAGTTTTGATGATGAGCCTAATGAGGGGTCATCCTCCACACCGACAGACATAGCATCAGATCTTGGATCGCCATTGGGTATAGAGGAGGACAAGGAGGAGGATAGAGGAGAGAGCACAGCAACAACGGTGTTGATTATGGAGGAGCAGGAGGACTATTGACAGTTGTCTGTGGCTAGTACCACTCATGAGCTATGAGATTCTTCCTTGTGGCTATTTAGTATTTTCTTTTTGTATTTACTATCTAAGATCTTAGATCTAGTAGTACTGTAGATACTAGACTGTAGTAGTATCTACTATCTACTTGCTAATTTTTACCTAGGAATTGTTCCCCTAAGTGACTTTTGTCTAAATCACTAGGGAAATGGGGTTTGAGTCACTTGGACTTTATATTAATGACTTGAGATGAGCATTAATTGCACGTTAGAGAATAAAGTGCACTTTAAGTGAAATATTTAAAAAGTGAGTGAAATTAATTATTTTGTGGAGAAAAGTGATTTTAATCACAACCACTCATCTAGACTAGTCTGAGCCCTAGGATTCGATGACTTTTCATTCACCCTAATTTTTTCACCAAAAATGAAAGTTTCCAAGCGAAGAAGCACTTGCATTTGAGAGAGAAAAGAACAATTTCTGAGAAAGAGGAGAAAAAATAGCAGCAACAGCAATTTTCTCTTGGCATGCATTTCGAGGAAGGAAACAACAGCAAGAGGGCACAAAAATCGAGGCAAGGTACAACAACATTTATTGCTGGTCCGTACAGCAGCATGGATCTCAAGGAAAAAAGTACCACAAATATAGCATGGCTTTCGAGGCAGATTTCCAAGCACGGTTTTCAAGAAAAAATCTTGAGCACGAATCCTGAGACTGTTTGTAGGCACGGATTTCGAGGTCCGTACAGTATGTTCGTACGGTTGTCATACAGTCCATACAGCAACACAGAAATCGAGGCAAAGAACAAAAAAAAATGTGTTTGCATTTTTCTGTTTGGCATGGAAAACAAGGCAGAATATTTTCGTCTGGTTGAGATAAGTTGGTCTGAAAATTATTTTTGTCTATTGCTATAAATTTTCCAGATAAAAAAAATTTCTCTCTCTCACAGGTTTTCCCCGGAGGTTGGGGTTTTTCCTAGGTCATTGGACCAAAAATACTGTGTCTGAAATTTTTGGTTGAATGTGTTTTATTTGTTGTTAGTGAAAATGTTGTAGAAGCTTTTCTTAAGTTTCAGTCCTATGATGTTTATGAGAAAAATATAATTTGCAGTAGTAATACAAATTGGGTTGGGCATTAAACAATGTTTTAAAACGGAGTTGGAAACCAAGTTGGGAAAGTGCTGAAAATTCTACACTACTCTATTTTGTATTTGTCAGTTGCATTCTCTCGATATTTATCATCTACGTAATACATTTTGGCTTTGATGGTTTAATGAGAAATATCAAACTCAAAGTTCGTGATTCAATGTTCATTGATAATTTTATTATTGATTCATGATTGTCAAATTTCAATTGAATGTTCAACTTCAATGATATTATGATTCTGATTGATGTATAGACTTCTAGTTTTTAAAAACTGTGGTATATTTAATATATATATTTAAGTTTTTAATATATATATATATATATATATATAAATTTAAAATTACACGAAGGACACGTGTCATATATATATATATATATATATATATATATGACACGTGTCCCCCGTGTCCTGTTTCTGGGGTCATCGTGTCTCGTGTCGAATACTCATATTTTTGTGTCCTCTATGTCCCGTGTCCTCATGTCATGTGACTTAGATGCTCACTTGCTTGAGGAAGCAAAGTCATATGTATCATATATAACATAATGAAAGGGGGGGGCGATCTTTCATATAAGATGCTTGAGAGGTGACGTCATGAAGGAGGGGTGAACTTCATGTAAGGAGGGGGAAACTTCATATAATATTATTCAGCCATACATACCCTTTCATGAAGGGTGAGGGGAGGGCCTCTCATTAAAATAATATAATTTTGTTTTCTAACATATGTAAATTACAAGAGCCCCACAAAAGTGGGTCTAACTTCTTTTGATGCTTAACCCATATGTATCCTCCAAAAGGGGATTAAGGGGCTTATAAAATAATATTTCCTTTTCTTTTTCTCTTAAACAAATGTGCCATAAAGTGAGTCCCTTGTAAGTGGATAATGAAGAAATTCAATGACTTTACACATTATGTCAAACACTTGATCTAACTAGGGTTTATGATTAAAAATTACTTATTTAAATTGAAATATAAACCACCATGATCAAGAAATTTCCAAGACTGAAGCAAATCATTCATACATGAATACACAGGAAATTTTGGTCAAAGATCGGGCAAAACCCCAACTCCTGGGGAAAACCCTAGAAAGAGACAATTATCATTAAAAGGAGAATCTCAGAAATTTTCTTTTCAAGAAAGAAAATATTTTTCTTCTTCCAACCCTTACTGACAAATTCAATCACCCAAAAATAACTGCAAACACCTCCATTTCCATGCCAATCTGTTGTTGTACGGATCTGCTGTACCTTCACACGTGTAGTACAAAATTGTACGGTTTGCACACATGCTGTACAATTCTGTACTTTCTGTCTGCCTCAGGAATCGTGCCACAGCAACAATAAATGTTGTACTGCCTTGTGACCCTGTCAAACAACATTACGGATTTGCCTCGATTTTTGTGCCTCACACGTGTTGTACAAATCTGACAGGTGCAATAAATGTTGTACTTTCTGCAATTAATGATGCTCCTTGTTTTGGGAAATGTGCCAGTCTTCTAGGGTAATTCTCTCTCCTTCAGTTTCAATCTCCTCTCTCTCTCTCTCCTCATTGATGGTGGTGTTTCTAATTTGTCCTTTACCCTAGTTTTATACTTTAAAAATTGTAACTACTTCTCCAACCACCTAATCTATGGTTGAGATTCATTTACAAGATCTAGGGTCATCATTAAATGCACCCTCATTTAATAATAACTCACTCTAATTATTAAATATCATTTAAGTGAGACCCAATACAATAAGTACAAAACATCATTTATTTTTATATAACTCACTTTTATACATAAATATACCCAAGGAACAAATTACACGTCCTCTTTATCACACAACACCAAAACTATAAAGAGGACCTTCAGAATTAATTTTCTAACAGATAATGAGGCGTATCAACCTTAGACTATAAACTCCATCTTCAACTTCGACCATGTGTACCAATCAATGCTAAACCGATTGCAAGTGCATAGGAACATCACCCTCTATTAGAAAATAATAAGGTTAGACTTAGGAAATAACTTAATTATCATTAACGTGAAAGGCATGTGCACTTTTCTAATAACTCATCAATTATCCCAATAACCTTAGACCTACCATGGTGCAATAATTGATCCAGATTTTATGTTAGACCCCCAAGACTAAGTAAACATCCTAAGTTTCTAAGCAACGTGAAGGTAATGTAATGAAAGGGTAATTAATTGTTATGTTAAAAAAAGGGGTTTGCGAATTAACTATCATGACAGGGTGTCTAAGTTCTAAGTCTACCCCTTAGCTTTCATGAGCTAAGGGTTAATGATTTTTTGTCCATGTGTGGCTTGGAAGGGAATTATTTTCTTCTTGAATTACCCTTTCCTTGTACCTTCTTTTTGCGATCCCTTGTTTTATCTTTCTTTTTTATATCAATTTTTTTTTTAGCCTTCTCTTTGTTTTAGATTTAGCTTTGATAACCTAGGACATGGGGAAACTGGGCTTTTTGTAAGGGGGAAAAGCTCACATTCATCATTTAATTTCATTTCTCTTAAAATACTTTGGCATAGGCACCATAAATAGGAGTAATATGTAGAGACCTTAAAGAAGGGCATATAATTAATTAATTGAGAAAGGGAGTCATGATGGAAATGGGTGAAATAGCTAGTGAAATGACATGATATGAAATATGGCTAGGTAAAATGTGGGTAAGGACATGAAATGAGGGTCATGCTTGCTTAAATCCCAAGGGACACACCTAATCCGATAAGGTCATACACTTAATCTGATGAGGAAAGAAGAATAATAACCACACCACAATTCTCTCTAAGCTATTGAAACAATATTTGAGGAGGAGACACGGTCTGAAAAGAGAAGAGGGCTATTAACATGACAGTGAGATCCCTCTTAAGTTGCCTACAAGCTACCGTATCTTTATGATTTTATAGCTTAAGTGCTAGTTTGATAGATAACACCTAACACCTTAACATGTGCATATTGACCAACAATAGTTTGAAAGATGCAGTGTGTAGTTCGTTACAAGTTTCCTTCATTTATATTTATCGTTTACAACTAGGTCACTAAGCATATTATTAGTATGATGCAGCTGTAATCATTCATAAGAATCCAGATAGGTATGGGAATGTCACATCTATATACAGTGAAAGAGCAAGTGATTGATATAAACATGATGAACAGCAATCTGCCATGGAAAAAAGCCAACTCAGGAAATCTCATTTTGAAAAATGCACATACTTATGATCAGAGTCATCATGTAGTATTGTAATGTTTGATTTAGGAATGCTAAGAATATTACTAGTGATTTTACATAATGAATCAACACCCATGACAAGACACTTATAAAAACACATTTAAGTATAGACATGATAAGGATTACGTAAAAGTCCAAACTACTTTCCCATTTTTTGGACATCTGAGCCACAAGTAAGTCATGTTAATCAATACCTAAGTGTTTTGAGCTATTATTTACACCTTTTCAAGAATATTTTAAAACTGTGACCTAGACTAATAGATGTATGTTATTCTAATTAACTATTCTCCCATCCTATTGTAACTTTTAAATTAAAAGAGCTTATTTCTCCAAAGCTCATTCCAATATACTTCCGCCAACATTCTGGTTTTACAAATACCAAACAATAATTGGCAATCTTTGTTTACAAATCATACTAAATGTTTCAGCCACTCTGGAAGTCCATCAAGACACGAAAACTAAGAATCTCATCTTTGCATAAGTTCCTACCTTTACAACCTCATTTTTAGGTATAGGCAATGGTTTTAACTTTTACCTTTGAATATGACCTCAGTACTGAGGATGTGAAACTACAGAACATCATATCCAAGTTCATTGTTTGGATGAGCTAGAATTTTAACCAGTGTTATCAGAACCGGCAAAACCGACCGGTCTGACCAGTTTACAGGGTTGGCCAGTCCGGTCAGCAAAAAAAAATCAAAAAACTGGATTTTTTTTCCAGACCGGGTACGGAACCGGCCAAAACCGACCGAACCGGCCAGTCTGGACTGGGGACTCACGAAACTAAATTTTTTTTTTTAAAACTAGAAAATAAAACTTTGCTGATGTACTTTGGAGCCTCTTTGTTAATGTACTTTGGTTCAGAACCTCCGAGATGTATTGCACTAGGTGCTATTTTGGATATTTGCACCCATATTTGCTATATATATGAGAAACTTTGCATATTTCTGTATTAATGGTTTGGATTCATATGTATGCACATGAATATATATGTTTTTTACAAAATATGAATATTTTATGTATTGTTTAGTCAGCCGGTTTTTTGCCGGATCCGGTCCGGTTCACACTTTGGGCTTCACTGGTTCGATGACCGGTCCGGTTCCGATAACATTGATTTTAACCACGGACAACATATTAGATACCTTGCAATATTACAAGAAAAAGCAACGACTCCAAAGCTCATTCCAATATAGAGATGATAAGGAATGTTTCAGCCACTCTGGAAGTCCATCAATACCTAAGTGTTTTGAACTATTATTTACACCTTTTCAAGAATATTTTAAAACTGTGACCTTGACTAATAGATGTATGTTATTCTAATTAACTATTCTCCCATCCTGTTGTAACTTTTAAATTAAAAAAGCTTATTTCTCCAAAGCTCATTCCAATATACTTCCGCCAACATTCTGGTTTTACAAATACCAAACAATAATTGGCAATCTTTGTTTACAAATCATACTAAATGTTTCAGCCTCTCTGGAAGTCCATCAAGATACGAAATCTAAGAATCTCACCTTTGCAGAAGTTCCTACTTTTACGACCTCATTTTTAAGTCTAGGCAATGGTTTTAACTTTTACCTTTGAATATGACCTCAGTACTAAGGATGTGAAACTACAGAACATCATATCCAAGTTCATTGTATGGATGAGCTAGAATTTTAACCACGGACAACATATTAGATACCTTGCAATATTACAAAAAAGAGCAACGACTCCTATCTAAAACTTACCTTGTATAGCTTGTAGTATTGCTGTGCTTGCTTTCTGCTTTTCCGCACTAGAACTCTAGAGTCGGGCCCCATTCCACTAGACACAAGCAACGAAATCAAAGCTAGAAATAAGAAACCAAGGTATAAAACAAAACAAAACAATAAACAGCCAAAAACCAAATGAGTCATATATGTCAAAATGAAACTTTCATCTATATATTTGGTATTTAGAGGTAATCAACTAAGATAGGAACATAATACTTTTAACAAATAACAAGATTAAAAGGTCCTTTACATTAGGGATGCAAGCAGAGTAGTGAAGGATATCTTTTGATTATAAACACATACTTTATCATATCCTCAGCCTAATTTTATCATTTAGAAAAAACAGATATAATAAATGGATTGTATTTCCTTCAGCGAAAGGGACCTATTTCTCACCATGGCTGTAAGCACTATTTAGTCAATAAAAATCTCTTAAAGATAAATATAACATGATCTTTAGAATTTGCTGTCCCAAAATTTCTGAGGTCTTTTTGCAAGGCACTTGCCAAAGCTGCCAAGAATTCTTTTTGGTGTAATAATTTTTAACAATACAATTTTTTCGCTGTCAGTTGTATATTGCATTCTTATCTCCTGATCCATGTGTATGCACTTCATCCTAATTTCAAGAATGACTGCCCAGAAACTGAAATTGGCACTTTGTTGCTGGCACAGGCAACTTCAGAAACAAGTGTGGAAAAAATAATATCCAATCATGATCAAACGAAAAGCTATCCACCAACACGGATATATTTTGCATGATTAAAAGGAGCATATACAAATTATGAAAACTCTAAGTTGAAACAAAAAGAGAGAGATGCAAAGGATCCTGGAATAATCCCTGAAGAACCATATGGGTTTTTTGGAGCAGCCATACTATCCCGAAACATTTGGTGAGCAGGAAGTATTCTGTTAATCTCTGATTCTCACCAACTAAAATTTGAATGTGGCCCTGACAATGGGACCAATAAGTTTCAAGAGATAAAAGCAACATTGGTTTTAATGGCATTGTACTAGAAAAGGGATTATGCCATTTAAACATCTAAAGGGACTCACAGCTGGTGGTGGAGTGTTTGAGGATATCCAGACAGCAAAGAAGTAAACACTTACATGCAAGCTTGTAGCATGCTGAAACACTCAAATACAGAATAACAGCAATTAATCACCACATTTACAAGGAACATAACCAGGAGGTAGACTTGTTATCAAAGCAAGTTTGTGGCAGAAATCTAGGTTCTCATCTATTGAGGTCTTGACAGAAGGTATGAGGCCTCTAGGGCTGGATGCTTCATCAAGAGATGTTTCCTTAATGTCATTGTTTATGTACTAAACCATAATTCAGATCTGAATGTTGGTTCATGTTGTTGTTTAGGGTCCCTAGGGTGTAGAAAAGATATTGTCAATGTTGAAAAGGCATCGTCATTAAGGAAGATGACTATATATGATGACTACTTAAAAGGTAGCCTCTTAGGTGCACCTCAATTGGGGTGGATGTTTGAACTTGGTTAGACTGTTGGCATGATGCCCTCACCTAGGGGGTCATTATTCTAATCAGCTTGTTGGCTAACCCACAGGGTGCACCTATGTTGCGTAGGAGCGCCCCCCACCCCCTCGCTCCCACTCCTGATGCTCGCTTCCTTCAGAAGCTCGCTCCCAAAACGCAGCATTTTGGGAGCACACTACCGACGCGCTCCCTTCCTTTCCTTTACTAAAAGCTCCTATACTAGGTTAATCATTTGATGACAATGTTATGGTACCTCCCTTCTTAGCCAAACTCCTATAAAAGCTTTTATGGTTGATCATTTGATGAAATGCTATAAGTTATAACTACTAGATGATTGATGTTATATGGTTTAATCCATGTATTCTATAGCTAATTCAACATCCTGCATGTTTTTTAGATATAAGTCCATCAAAATATATTAAAATATGTACTATACACAAAACGCTCTTGAAACGCTCCCAAAACGGGAGCTTTTGAAAATTTTGTTTTTCGCTCCACTCCCCGCTTCCAACAGCACAGGGGTGCACAAAATGGACGAGTCAATTACTTGATCAAGGGAGGAACCTACTACCTAGGAGGAGAAGTGTTGGGCACTTGGAGCACAGCACTTAGCCCTTGGAGATTGGGACCATGTCATATATACCTTAGAGCAACGACACTTGCCTTGAAGACAATTAGGTTGAGGAGCATACCTCATGGAGGATGGAAATGGACTCGCACATGTGTTCAGAAGGAGCATCGGAGCTTAGGGACCACATTCGTACATATAAGAGGACATGTTCTACACAATTAGAGGAACGCCTTGCATGAGAACCCATGGATAGTGAGCCATGGAGGAAGAGGGAGCCCACTAGACTAACAACTTGTTGGAGCGCACACCATCTTGGACAAGGGGTGTTGAGCCCAAGGAGGATCATGTTTGGAGGGAGTTGAACTTTGGGAGTTGTATAAACCCTAGTTTGACACAAGTACACTATTGAATTGTAAAGAACTCCATATGGTGTTGCCTTGTTGGATGCTGGTATGGACACATGTTTGTATTTTTATGTAAGCCTCCCTCACCTACTTTTATATACAATGGGGAGAGAGAGCTCTTGTATTCATTACTATCATTGTATTCTTCTTTGTACTTTAGACACATGTTCTTATTTTTATGTTAGCCTCCCTCACCTACTTTTAGATACAAGGGGAGAGAGGTCTCTTGTATTCATTATTACCATTGTATTCTTCTTTGTACTTCTCTTCGAGATGTTAGGGTTCATAAGGAAATCCTACAAACTAGATGTTAGGGCTCATGAGGAAACACCCTGGGAGAAGATAACAGGAGAGAGAGAGATGTCTTTGATGCTTGTGGAGAGATTGCTCGTGTAATTGTTAAGTTTGCTCTTATATTGGCTAAAGGCTTGATCTATGCATATAAACCCTAGTGAAGAACATGATGTTGGAGATGATGACGGTTCTTATGGTTCTTGTTGTAACACTAAGGTTTCAATCCTAGTAGAAACATGGGGAATGGACATAATATCTGGAATGGATTTGGAGCCTTTTCTTTGTAGGATGAAAGGCTAGGGCAAGATCATGGTGAAAATTGAAATAAGTTTGATAAGTCTTGAGATTCATGTAATGCCTTGCTTGGAGAAAGACTAGATTGTTGTATGCTTAATGTTCCATGGAGGTCTTGGTTTGTGTTGATGCAAGAGTTGAAACCTAGTGTTTGAGGACTCGTCCTAGAATGGACATGTAGATTTTGCGGCTAGCAATAGAGTTGTCTTACCATGTACTTATGTGAATTTGTGATGCAACATGGCTAAGGATTGCAAAACCGAAGGAAAATAATTGTGCCAGTGTGGAGAGATTGTGTGATGCAAGCTTGTTGATGAAGCCAAGGAGGTCTTGTCAATGTTGATGATTCCTAGGGTTTTCATGGTTCCCTAGTTAGGGTATTAGAGATCTTGAAGATTGTACCAAGTTGGCGGTAAAGTTGAGGAATGTACATGTACTTCATTCT
Organism: Pseudotsuga menziesii; assembly: GCA_001517045.1. Taxonomy (NCBI): domain Eukaryota; kingdom Viridiplantae; phylum Streptophyta; class Pinopsida; order Pinales; family Pinaceae; genus Pseudotsuga; species Pseudotsuga menziesii. The sequence goes on from LPNX010754751.1 coordinate 465,543, forward strand.
TCTAAATATATATGAAGTTTCAAGTTGCCCAACTCTTGTTTAATTGCAGATTTGAATTTCAGCTTTCATTGTCATCTTGATTGGGTAATTTCCAACCCGTATTGTTCAGGTTGATTTGACATATTTAAGGGTTGAAATTCTTAAGGGCTTTAACATATAATTGGAAGATAAGAAAGCAGATTTCCTGCCGTCAAAATCTGTCATAACTAGAGTGATTTCTGATTTGATTTATGCTTGAAAAGAGTGCCCTAGGGGCTGGAGCTTGTTGGCATATGTTTGGTATCTTTTCTCTTAGACTGCCTAGTGTGTTGGGTTAGAGTGCAGTAAAATATTGCCTGCTGTTTTCTATCATAAATTAATATTTCAGATCAGCCCTAAAACTAAAGTTCACAAATATTAGTTCTATGAAACCTCTGGTGTGAGGTGGACTTCCAGAATTTGCCATGAATAGTTTAATGAGATGAAACACTAGTTACTCTTTTGATGATGCTTTCATCTATGATAGGTGTTCGATCTACTACATGGATGGTTGTTACAAATTATTTTCCACAGGTGTGATGCCTAGGAGGACCTATGATAGGGGGTTGATTTGTTCCAAGGCTTGCTAGTATGTCACAAATGGAGGATGCTTCCAATGTTACCCCAAGAGGATACTATTGATTGTACTTCTTGTACATTGTGGAGAGATTGGTCATGAATATGATATATGTTGAATTTTGTACCTAGAAAAGTGTTCTCCTAGTGACTTTGTGCCTAAGTCACTAAAAGAGGACAAGTGATGTTCATATGACCCTTGTATTAATTGCTTGAGATAAGTAATTAATTCACTTTATAGTTATAAAGTGACTTTTTAATAAATTTAAGTTGTAGTTGAGAGAGATTATTTAATGCAGAGAAAAGTGATTTTTCTCATCGATTGATGTGAGAACACTAGACTCAATGTGGGCCCTTGATCTAATGACTATTCAGCTACCCCAAAAGATGAAATGAAAAAACAAGGGAAAAGATTAAAAAGGCACTTTATTCCTCATTTTTTCACTCAACCAAGACAGTTGGAGAGGAGTCGATTTCTTAAAAGGAGAAAGAGGATGCAGAGAGAGAAGGTGATTGGCATGCAATCCAATGCACCCTACAGCAATTAATTCAGCACAGATTTCGACGAGGCTGGCACAATTTCCAATGTGCAGAGATTGGGCATAGATTTCAAGGATGTTGGCACAGAAATCGAGGAGAATGAAGCAGCATTAAATGTAGGCGTACTGCATTAATTTCTAAGTGGTCGTACTGTGTGAAGACCATACAGCTACACAGTTTTCAAGGAAAGTGGGAACAGAAAATGAGGAGCAAAATATTGCAGCACTATGGCACGAATTTCTAGACTTGTTGGCACAACATTCAAGGCAGAAAAGGGACCGTACAGCACAAAAATCGAGTAGGGCCATACAATACTTGCATAGGACTGTTGGCATGATTTACTAAGAATGCTGGTGCACTGATTTCAAGACTTAACAGTGACACAGTTACCAAGATAAGCAATGTTCCCCCAAGTTTCCGGGACGCGGGAGCGTGGGAGCGGGGAAACACACGTTGGGGACGTGTGGAGACCACCCCGAAATTTTGGGGAAATTTGAGGGGAACGGGTGGGCGTCGATGTCATAAAAATTATTAAAAATATAATAATATTATAAATCTCAGCAATAACAATTCATCCTGTATATATATAGTTTAAGTTGCTCCTAGTAAATACAATCTAATTCTTCAATGATTCAACACACTTCAACATTGTGTAAATCCAAGGCATAGATGTTGTAATGGGGAAATGTGACCAACGAACCCTATTTCTTCATGATTCCAGAGGGCATCACATTATTTGAGGATTTCAAGTCCAACATACAATTAAGCAAGAGTAAACTATAAATCCTATATCGAGATCATATTCATCAATAGCAGCCTATGCCCGCCTCCTCTAGGCTTTTAGCCCTTGCCTCTACCTTGAATCTCGAAGTTGATCTTCAAAGGGCATTACTAAACACCCTACAATTTTGATGAAACTTCATAAACCAGGCATTAAAATAAAGTAGAATTAGAAAAAGAAATACATGCTTAATAAGTGATTTTGCTTGACTTAAGGGTACATTTAGATTAAGGTCATGATAGAGGAGTTTAACAATTAGCACCACCAACACCAAGGTACATAGAGAGGTTGATGTGCTTGATTAAATGGCAATCCCTTAACCTCATACATGATAAAATCCAGTGGAAACATTGCAATCTTGAAATCCTGAAAAACTGTTAAGTCTGTTGAATTATGAATGGGATCTAAAATTCTACTTTTTGCATATGAACTCCGATGAGGTTGGAACCACTCTCAAACATCTTGAAACAATTAATGGTAATGTTAAAAATTTAAGTAAAAATGGTATTTTCCTTATCTTTCATTTTAATGGTAATGGTAATGTAAAATGATAGAAAATGAAAGATAAGGAAAATACCACTTTTACTTTAACAATTTAACATTACCATTACTATGGGAGCACCTAGGAGCCCCCCTCTTCTCCGGTGCGTGCTTCAAACCAGGGGGCCGATCTCCCCCCTGCATTTCCTCACATTTCGCCAAACTGGGGACGAGGTGAAACGTTTCGGAAGGAGCACCCAAGCCCCCGGGGCGTGGGGAGCGAGGGGGGCAAGTCCCCATGGAACACTGAAGATAAGTCTCTCATTTAATGCCGATTGTAAAGACTGCCGTACATTTTATTTTGAAGAAATAAAAGCTCTCTCTCTCTCAGAGGTTTTCCCTTCAGGGTTTTTCCTGGACTTGTTGGCCAAAAATCTAAGTGAAAAATCTACATGGTATTAGACCTTTGTTGAGAAGTGATGGGAAGATTTACAGTCAATGATTTTTGGACTTAAGAGGGAGTTTTCTTTTGTTCATCAGAGACAAATTTGGACTTACATTTTCAGTGAGATGGCTACAGGGTTGAGGTTGGAAGACAGGCTGGATGGGGCAGCCAACTTCATTCCGTGGAAATGAAGGATTGTACTTATATTGGAAGAGAACGAGTTGTGGGAAGAAGTAGTAAATAGCACTCAAGCAAAACCGGTACAAATACCCGCTTCTACTGATGCAGGAGCGTTGGAAGAGAACAAGTTGTGGGAATAAGTAATAAATAGCACTCAAGCAAAACCAGTACAAGCACCCGCTTCTACTGATGCAGCAGCGTTGGCAGCCTTTATATTCCTCTGCATACTTGTAAAAGATATTCATGTGTGGTTATCAGTAGAAACTTTGAATAGACTGTTTAGCCCTAGTTTGAATATTAAAGGAAAATTTACAGGTTTTGGACTAGTTTGTTGGTATTCCAAGAAGAAACAAGGGGTGGACTCTCCACTGACAATGTATATGCCAACGCAACTCATGCTAAGAAGCATATTTCCTAGATCCAGATGTCACTTGGTGAGCTAAATCTTGCTCAACAACATCCTTCAATTTTATTTTGTGATAATCAACGTACTATTTAGCTTAATCTATAATCCAATGAATGATCAAAGTCCAAACACATTAATATTTGGATGCCTAGGGAAAATGAGTGTCAATCTTTATTCCTTTTGCAAATCAACTTCCAAATATTTGCACCAAATCTCTTCAGGAGCCCACCTTCACTCGTCTGTGAACATGTAATGATGTATGTGAGTTGCCATTAACAAGTAAACATGTACTATAATCTATGAATGTGAGTTGCCATTAAAAGGGGAAACATGATGTACAATAATCCATGTATGTGAGCAGCCATTAAAAGGGGAAACATGATGTATTGTAATATCACATCAGGTGGCTCCCTATTCAAATTAAGTGGGGGTGTTGAGAATATGTATTATGTTCACTTGTGGCCACCTGATGTGCCAACCCACCATGTGGGTTGTTAAGACCCTTAATGTGTCAACATTTAGTTAGTCAAATCCATTTATCGTATTTCACTATGCTTTAATGTTGGGATGTGTACCCTTGTTTTGTGGATCTTTAACCCTCTCTTGAAGGGACACCTCGCTTGAGTTGTGTCTGTATATACAAAACACAAGATCTCATTTATATCACGTATTCAAGTGAATTCAATCATTCCTTTGCCTAAGGGCACCTATACCATTCCACTCTACTTGTGGTGGCTCTCTCTTAGTTATGGTTAAATTATCTTGATGAAGTCATGGTATGTGAACATCTTCTTGTGATCCAAATTAAGTTTTGATAAATTTCTTAAATTCTTCTTGCCTTTATTTATGTCAATTGGGTGGATGATCTTGAAGAGCAATGCTCTGTCTCAAGGTATTTATGATTTCGACAACTATAACTTACATCTCTATTATATCACATCATATCATGTATGAAATCATCTGTGTATTTTCATTGCTTGTGAAATACAACCATTCACGAAATTAAACTCCAAACTTTCTAATTAGGTGTTTAATTGGTAATTATAGCTCTGATATTTTCTTATCTTTTCCATAAAAGGGTGTCCCCCATGTCATCCACTATATTCATCTACTATGCCATACTTTAAAATTTGGGGGATCTCTCCAACCATCCCTAAAACACGTCCTTCCATATACCCATATCCTTGGACATTAGCAAAACAGAGAGCTCAACTCCTTAGTTTAATTCACCAAAAAATATTAGACATCTCTCATGGAAAGCCCTTTGGGTCAAACAAAACCCACACATTTTCAAAGTCATATAAGTATTGAAGGCCTATGATCATTAAATTAGTATTATTAATATTTAGTAAATATGAAATTTAATATGATTTTAATTTGTACATTTCATTCTCTCAAAAGATATTTGCCAAATTACTATGTAACATTGAGCAACAGAAACACATCATCACTAGACAACACTTTCCAACAAATCCTAGAAAATGGTATAGTGGTTGAAAATGATGATAACAGCTTTCATTGATACATACCTATATAATTTTCGAATAATGTTGATGTAAGTGTTTGCTTTCCTATTGGAATGATTTAATTCACAGCAATATGGTTCATTCAGTTGTGGCCTTGACATTGAGATGGGGCATCGCCATGCTGCTGACCCTAGTTCAAACCTATGTCACATGGTTCAGGTTCGAATTCAAATTCAACAACCTTGAAATTCAGTTTGAATTCGATTTTTTTTATGAGATTCAAAATGAGGTTCGCCATTAAGTTCGCCAATATATATATATATATATAAATTTTTAAAATATATTTAAAAGTTAAAACATTCTTTAAAATAAAAATACCACATATTTTATTTTTAAATATAATTATATAAGAAATTTTAATTTGAAATATACTCATCTTTTACTTTTTGGACTCTTAACTGTGCGACATGGACAAGCCTTTACCCTTCACCCATCCAAAAGATCTTACTCATAAAGAGTTTAGGAGATGCAGTATGGTATCCTGATTCTCCACAAAAAGCGAATGTTTCAAGGAGATACCGTATCCCGTGGCTGAATCATAGCCACTTCTTGGGGCTGAACTAAAAACGAATATCCTGCGTCTGAAGCAGAGCCCACCTTTACGGAGCCAAATAAAAAACAAGTATCCTGGTGCTGAAGCATAGCCACCTTTACGAAGCTGAACCCAAAACAAACCTTCAACAAGAATACGTGTAAGGGAAACCGGTGCAAGGGACTAACTCGACTCAGGAAAGCGGTGGAAGCGACTAACTTGACGGAATAAGTAAGCCGAACTTCATCAAACTACAAATTTTTCTGGGAATTCGCCGAATTTCGAATTCAAGGATAAAAACTGCAAACCCTGTGTTCAAAGCTCAGCAGGCATAGGGCCCTGCATAGTAAATTGGCCAACCTTGACAGGTTTTATATCCAGCATTAATTCATCAACAGAAAAAGATTTATATTAGCTTTGAAATGTTTTATAATACGTATTGTATCTTCCAGTCCCATTGACAGGTTTTGATCATTTCATGAAATTCCTATATGTTTTAAATCTAGAATATCTAGTGCAATTTTTTTACATTTAGAATTCTTTATAAATCTCAAGTCCCATAACTCTACCTGATGAACTTTGGATCTTCTTTGCTACCATTGTGCTTAACCAGGTATTCCATCACAGAAATGTACCAATAAGCAAATATATGATAAAACTCGTCATTCAAACCCATCCTTTGTATGATGAAACATGCCATTCAAACCCACTCTTTAACCGAATATTCAATTAGAAATGGGAATGATATATCAAAACAAATAGAAAGATAATGATAAAATCTTCTTAATATCCATTTCACAATTAATTTTAAACATAATCTCAAATTTATTTAGAATATAAAACAAGTAAAATAAATTCATTATCAAAATAATGGAGTCATAGGATATCGACATTTACAATAAATCAATAAACGTTAGGAAGCTGAGTTAAACATACACCTGTACGTTACTCCAATATTTGATGTAAGAAGTTGTATCTTTTGAACCTGCAGAGATGGTAAATGTAATTTGATGACAAAATAAACCGATAAAGTTCAAAATGATTTACTGTTTAGGAAAGATAAAAAGTCTAGCTTCTTCAATCATTCATCATAAGTGAAAGGTGCTCATATGTGGCATAATGTGAATCTAACACCAACCTATGCCTGAAAGTAATGTAATAGTTTAAATAAGTACATTGTGTGACACAACTGAAAGTTGTCATGCCTCAAATTTTGAATTTATATTTAAGTTGGAGTACAGCATACCCAAGGGAATATGACCTCCTAGGAAGAATGACTGAATAATTCCCTGAGAAAGAAACGCTATACAACATGGCCTCTTAGTGAGGATGAGTACATAAAGCCTAAGAATTTCAAACATGACCCACACACAATGTAGTTGAACTGGGAAACCTGCATAATGCCCGGAAAGGCATGAAATATTCTATAATACCAAATGGATAATAAACATAATCCCAGATAAGGAAATGGTCAAAGGCCAAGATGGCATGTATGTGTTGCTAGGCACTCTTGGCAAAACTAGCTAGCATCAAGGATTTCGAAGCCAGCAATATTTACAACCTTCCAATGGTGTGTATGTGTTGCTAGGCACTCTTGGAAAAACTAGCTAAAATCGAGGATTTAGATGCCAGCCATATCTATAACCTTCCAAACACTCCCATAACCATGAATGGACATTCCCACAAATCAAGAAGAGACAATCAGGTGAGAGTATGTCTAATTTGGGATAAATCGAAGTAAATATTAATAAGAAATGAAGATTAATGACTCTATTAACACTTTCTCATAGTCGTGAGTCGTCTTTTTAATAGTGATAGTAGTTAGACCATTTTTTGATGTCATATATATATAATGATTATATATATATAGGTTTCCTTGGAGATGAGACGCCACCTTTCATAAGGTGTCTCTTCATTTAGTTATTTAATTTTAACATTATTAATATTTATTAATGTTATTTTATTATATATTTTGATCATTACATTGCCTTCCCCTTAAGGTAAGCTTTGTCCTCAAAGCTTATTTAAGACAAGGCTTACATCTGATTTCTTGCTTGTAATGTCATCTCTCGATCTTTTGGGTTAGAACTGCAACACTTGACAAAACAAAACGATATGAGTTACGAATTCCCAAGAAAAGATTTCGCATCGTTTGTGAAGTTGTCCATCCGAGATCTATCTTCATTGGAGTTGTTTGGTGATTGCTTTGTTGGATGAAACTTCTCGTATCCTGCTTCTTAGTATGCTGATTTTGTATTCTTTCTTTTCTGATATCATAATTCCTTTGTTTATGTTCATTTTGACGCTATCGTTGGTCAAAATGATTTTTATAATTTGGGTGTCAATAAAGAGTTTTTGTTGTTTGTTTTTTTACTGGATTGACTTCTTGTTCCTCAACTTGAATTTGTTTTCCTGAGAGTGTGGATGCTTCCTTCTAGAATTGCTCAAATTTATTCTCGAACAGCTGGTTATCATACTGAATCTTCTTGAACTTTTCTTCTTGCAATTTTTCATTATCTTTTAACCTCTTAATTTGTTCCTCTAGTTCTTAATTAAGATTTCTCATGCGATGATTTTCTTCTTGCTTCTCTAGAATTTATCCTTCAAGGTCTTCATTACAATGTTATGTCTTCCGATTATTTTTCAATTTCTTGATCTTTGTAACTAATGTCTTGTTAAGATTTTTTAGTCAAAATATCTCTTCCGTATAGTTTGATAACGTATTATTAATTTTCGAAATTTCCAACTTATGCGTCTTCTTAGTGTCGTCATATTTCTGTTGGATTTCTTTTTGTTGTTGATGTCAACATATCTCTGATTCTAGACTTTCTAACTTTCTTTTGACTTGCACGAATTCATTATCTTTGTCCATGATGAGCTTTTGATTAAACGTTGTATTTCTTCTTCTAAACCATTATTGTTTCCATAAGGTGATTCTTATCATTCTTTGATTTTCTGATTTTGTCTTCCAGGTTTTGAATGTGACTTTTTAAATGTGATTGTGAATTTTTAAATGTCACAAAAGGTGTAATAACCCTAATATGCTTCCTTCCTTTTGATTTTGATTTTGCTCTTCTTCCTCTCTTTTTTTTAATTAATAACTGTAATTATTTGTACAATTATTAAATTGATATAATAATAATTATTATTAAATATAATAATTTTGATATTATTACTATTAATTATTATATAATAATATTATAATAACAATGGATGAACTAAAATGTTATTATATTTTCTTTTGAATGGGGGTAAATTAGGGTTCGAAGCGCTGATGAGCATTGGCAAAACAAAATGAGCGTTGGCAAATGGGCAGGCGACGATGTTAGGGGAAATGCACAGGAGGTACAAAGGTGAGCAACTGAATGGGGAGGTGCGGGTTGTTTGAACGTGTGGAGGATGTGGAAAGAGCACGGGTCAACAAAGAGGAGTTGGAGGTGGCACGGTTTTGAGAAGAATGAGTACTGGTGGCGTGAAGGGGAGAGGAGAGTGTGGTGGGAAGCGTCAAGGGGAGGGATTTTGGAGCACCAAAGGAGGGGTGCACAAAGAAGAGGATGTGGGAGATGGCAGCGGATGGAAGGAGAAGGGCATTGAGGGAGGAAGGCATGGAAGCCAGAGTGTGGAACACAATGAGGATAGCTGGTGTGGACAGGAGGAGGAAGGCGTTGAGGGATGAGCCAAGGAGGGGTGGTTGGAAAACACGTGGAGACTGGTGAATGATGTGCAAAGATAGCGCGCAAGGAGTGATAGAGGGGACGTGGTAGTAGGACAACGAAATAGTGAGGGCATCTGGAGGGAGATGAGGTGTTGGGGAGTTCTGCGGGAAGAAATGGAAACGGAGAGGGGGTATGTAAGTGTAGGGAAGACGGTGCAGGGAGAAAAACGAGAATGCGAGTTCAAGCAAGGTGAAGGGACGAGGAGTCACGTAGGCGATGGTGCAGTGCACAAAAGTGGTTGGGGGAAGGACTGCGTACATGGAATCAAAGGCGACGTGGGAGGGTGGAGGGTGGATGTAGAATGTAGCGAAGATGCCCGATGAGACAAGGAGTGAGGTGTGGGGTCGAATGAAAGGCAGCAAGGGAGAAGAATAGGTGGACAAAAGGCCAAGGGCCTAACTTCTTGGTCAAGGACCAATGATGTAGAGAAACTCTACTTGGATGGTTAAAAACCTAAATCGAATGCTCGAGGAAGGGGCTCTGATACCACTAAAACAAAGAATTTGTTTCCTAGAGGAACTTCCAACGTAAATAAGACAGAAACTCCATAAATGGATAAATACATATATAAAATGATAAGTAGTGATAATTAACAATGAGAAATGATGCTAGTAAGATACCCATGCAAGGGTTGCCTTGGTGATGAGACGCCACCTTTCATAAGGTGTCTCTTCATTTAGTTATTTGATTATTAGTTTATTAACATTATTAATATTTTTGATGTTTATTTGTTATATATTTTGTTCATTACATTATTTTGAGTGGCTGCCCCTTTCCTTAACAGGGAATGTGATCACCATGGAGGAGGAACTTGCGAAAGGATTGAGTCAGGATTCCGATCATGGAGGAAGAACTTCCATGCTTGTCAATGCACTGTTGTGTACTGAGGGTGCTATGCCCACCCCAAATCTAAGGTTTGTGTCTCCATCTGTCAATTCGACATCGGCAATGATGGGTGCAAGTTTGGAGCTGACGGAAAGAAAGACAGTCTCATTGAAGAATCCATAGCAACCTTTAGTGGAGCCACAAGGAGAAGGAACAGAGATTCCCTCTCAACCTTCAGTCAAAAATGGTACAAATCCTTCACCAAACACTAAAGGCTTTTCCTCGTTGGCAAGGAAGAGTATTTTGAAAGGCACATGCAATTGGAGACTAGGGAGGCAATTCTCTTTTTCCTACATAGGATGTTGAATGAAGAGGCTTTTAACCTTTGGTGCCTATTGAATTAGGAAACCAAGGGGATCTCCTTGAAATCTTAGTGGGGATTGGGTTCAAAGAATGATTGTGTTTGTTCAACTCAGATGCTACAACTCCAAACCTGGAATATTGTTGGTAGTCTTGCTTATGTTTAAACTTGAAGGGCAGATGTCAACCCAGATGAATGTGATCGAGCCCGTTACCTGTTCTCGCTCGAATTCCCAACCTTGCCTACCAATCTATGCTCTTTTGTCTACCTGTTTTCCCACAGGTTTGGCAAGGTTCTTTTTTTGATTAAGTCTGCAGATGTGTGTAGAGGACACCTAACCCTGAAGCTTCCACCTTTAATTTTTGTTTGCACATTAATGGAGTTAGACAAAAAAAGGCTCGATATCTTAATCTTCTGAACATTTGCTTTGATTGTCAAGCTCAGGATCACTTGATTAGAAACTACCTTTTTGACAAGGCAAACTCAGGCAAGAGCAAGGGAAATGCTATTGCTCCTCCTATTGAGCTATTTGTAATCTTTCTATTGGATATTAGGATAATTATTTTATCTTATCTTAAAGGGTGGAGTAGGTGACAATGTTAAACTAGTAGCAACAAGGAAGTTCTTTCTGCATGCATGTGTTCTTGCATGCAGAAGACTTAAATTAGGAAACCAGTTGTATTTAATTTACTTTTCCTAAGTTTACTTTGGAAAATAAATTAAAGTGATATAAATTAACTTTAGTAAACCACTAGTTAAAGTGAAAGAGAAATTAGGGTTTTTGCTTTACCACTAGTTAAAGTGAAAGTGAAATTATGGTATTCGCTTTACCTAAATTTATAAAAGAGAGATCAATTGGTGGAGAGAACACACACACTTGTATTCCGACAGAGACAGGATACATACAAGGAGAGAAAGTCATACAGAGGATTTAGCTAAGAAGACGGAGGAGCGAGCAGCAAGATCATCGAGCTTTGTACAGCTGGGTTGTACACTCACACAGGAGGGTGTTGAGGTTTAGCTGGGATTTGCCCAGTGATTCTGTCGAGAAATGCAGTTGCCAGGTTTGGGTGAATTTGCAATGATTGTAAAAGTTCCATATTTTCTCATAATAAAATCTATATCTAACGGTTGCACCGGTTTTCCCATCTTCGGTTTTTCCGAGGGTTTCCATACCCAAAATAATAGTGTCAATATTGTGATGTGATGTTGTGATTTATTTCTCAGTTTTATATTCCGTTGCATACTGTAAAATATATTCATGTGTGGTTATCAGTTGATATTTTGCATGCATTGTTTAGCCCTAGTTGAATATTAAAGGAAAATTTACAATTGTGTGGCATCAAGTCAAAGAGTTGGGGTTGAAGGCCCTTTAGTGGTCATCAATTTAGGTGTATGGGGGTCTTCACCTAGTGTTGCAGTTGTGAGTGAGTCTTCTTGTGCTGCGGGAGTAAGGGGGTTTTCATTTGGTGGTTACAAAAATCCGTGGTTCAGGTGTAGGTAAGTCTTTGTCTAGTAGTGCAACATTGAGGGGGCCTTCGGCTGATTGTTCAGGAGCAAGTTCAACGAAGGTCCCCAGTGGCCCAATGGAGCAGCCACAGGACAGCGGTTCTTCGTTGGTGATAGGGTTGCATTGTGTGCCTTGAACCCTGACACTATAATCACGAGTGGTTCAGCGCAACCTGGAGCCAACAGCATGGAGATTGAATCAAGTTGGTAGGTTAAGACTAACAAGTGAAATAAGGTGTCCTCTCCAGCTAGTGTAGGCCAATTATTGGAGGATTTGTGCCTCAACCCACGAGAGAAGTCATATAAGTGCACAACGGTTCACTCGCTTAATCGACGTACTCCAACATTGGCAAGGTTCAAGATGGATAACAAATATAGTCGTTTATGACTTCATCTATTCCTATGAGGGTACTACTTGGGGTTGGCTCAGCGTGATTGGAAAGGTGAAAGCCATTATATGCTTACTTGAACATATTAACATGGATATGAAGAGTGTTCTTTGGTATGGAGAGTTTGCAATACATTACAATAAAACAAATAATTTTATAACATGCAGAATGATACTTTTGAAATGATAACTATCCATTGAGGGGGTCATATAGCGAAATATCATGCCAATGAAATATCTATAATGACATCATAAACTAGGTCCCAACAATAAATGTAGTCACATAAAACATAATTATACATTCCAATGTAGTGAAAAGCAAAACCTGGGCATATTGCTGTAAATATTTACTACTGGAGACAATTAAAAAGATTCTATTACACTTCCTAAACCATAATCAAGTAAATTTGTGTGATACTATTAACATGGATATGTAGAGCGTTCTTTGGCATGAAGCGTTTGCAATACATTACAATAAAGCAAATAATTTTATAACATGCAGAATGATACTTTTGAAATGATAACTATCCATTGAGGGGGTCATATAGCAAAATATCATGCCAATGAAATATCTATAATGACATCATAAACTAGGTCCCATCAATAAATGTACAGTCACATAAAACATAATTATACATTCCAATGTATTGAAAAGCAAAATCTGGGCATATCGCTGTAAATATTTACTACTGGAGACAATTAAAAAAGATTCTATTACACTTCCTAAACCATAATCAAGTAAATCTGTGTGATAAAGACAATGATCAGTTACAATATCCTGAGTTGCAGATTGTTACCGATGACTCATCAACAAGGATTGAGGGCAATTTCTTTTCTGTTGCAATAACAACTCCATTTGCAGCTGCATTCACAATGAAATGAGTTGTCAAAACATTTAGGCATGCTCTTACTTTGGAAGAGAATTTACATCTCTTGAATTTTCTTCAGGTAATGCAGGTGGCTTCAGAAAATTGTCACAGGATCCCTCTAGCAGCATATTTTCAGATAAAGAAAATGATATGAACTTGACAGCTAAGCTAAGCAGAAGATAATGCAAAATACAACTTTGGGGCCTGGGCTACAGATCATAAATCATAAATTTGAAAATTTTGATTGCAGAGTTATATCCTTTCCAAATTTGAATACATAACTTCTTGAAACGTATATTTAGGTGCAACCGTTATACCCCTCCCAAAATCCCAGACAAGAAATATGTGACCTCTTGTTTCTTTAATATGCATCACTGTAGGGTTAGGCTTGCTTTTAGTTTCATGTGTGTTTTTTATTAGCTTTTATTTCACTAGCCATACACAAGTCAAAAGACAATTTCCAAGATGAAACAAGCTTAGAAGTTAGAATCAAATTTGAAAGCCAAATGTATATAATGCTATCAGCCATGCAATACCAGAATAAGAATAAAAGTTTGATACTCCTAACATGGCAGTAGAAGTAAATGCTGAAAACAAAGCAATATATGTGACACTATAGGAAGAAGACCCTTCATATCTTTTTAATTTGGACAGTTCATGAAATATCCACTGGTTCCTGTACCCATTGAAAAGACCCAGAAACATAGCTAAGTCACCTGACACTGGGACAGGGGTACTCAAAGCGGCAAGCATAGACTCAACAAGGGGACACAAGGGGTCTGGACACAAACACGTATCTACATACATGTATATAATTAAAATATTAAAACTATATATCAAAATTACACAAGTAAAAACAAATACTAAAAAAATTATTTTTTTAAACCATGGGAACTTGGCAGCCTCCCAAGAGTATATGCAACAACCCACAAGCCACATATACCAATAACTCATAGGTAAGCCTGGGCCAAAACTTCACATCAAGGGGATGCCTACCCTTTCAGCTTCACTATAACGGATAAATATGTGCAGGCAGCAGCACTACCACCCACCCAGCCCCTCCCCCTCACCCCCCCCCAAATTGAACTTGTGACCTCCCCGGAGATTACACATGTTCTTANACACCTATCTACATACGTGTGTATAATTAAAATATTAAAACTATATATCAAAATTACACATAAAAACAAATATTTAAGAAATTATTTTTTCTAAACCATGGGAGCTTAGCAACCTCCCAAAGAGTACATGCAACAACCCACAGGCCACATATACCAATAACTCAGGTAAGCCTGGGCCAAGACTTCACATCAAGGGGATGCCTACCCTTTCAGCTTCACTATGACGGATCAATATGTGCAGCACTACATCCCCCTCTCCTGCCAGAATTGAACCTGTGACCTCCCCAGAGATAACACATGTTCTTAACCATTGGGCCCACACTCAGGTGCACACTACTATAAGAAATATTAAAAGTACAATAACACCGCAACATGGGACACTTGCCATAAATAGAGAATGTCCTATTTCCTATTTCTACAGGGACTCCAAGTACAGGAGGCTAGGAACGTCCTATGTTACCAAATCCATGTTTCCACTGAAGACCCTTTATATATCTGTAAATGTTAGACAGCTCATGAAATTGTCTACATCTCACTGTCCCATTTTTACAGAACACCCCATGAAAAGACCCAGAAAAATTTTCACACTTAAGTCGCCTGGCACTAGGACACAGATACCCAACATGGCACAGGTAGAACCACCAGCAAGGGGAAAGGAGTACACAAATACATACAGAAATTAATTAGATATTTAAAAATAAAATATATATACATATATATATTATTACAAAAGTAGAAAAGCATATTCAAACAAATATTAAAATTAAAATATATATTTGGAAAGAAAAAAATTTAAATGTGTCATGTACATGTCCAACGTGTGTTGCTCATGTGATGGACACTATGCCATGGGACACACACCCTAAATAGAGCATGTCATGTTTCCTACTGCAAGAGTGATTCCTAGTACAGATATGCTAGGAAACTCGTATGTTTCTGGAATGTTTCTGGATCCATATTTTCCGTGGATCCAAATCTGCAAGAGATACATTTCAAATTTGGAAGCACCAGAGGTCCTGCTCAAGATCTATTTCCAGCTTCTCAAAAACACCAAGCCAATGGATCCAATTTGGAAGCACCAGAGGTCCTGGTCAAGATATATTTCTAGCTTGTCAAAAACATCAAGCCAATGGATCCTCCGAAAGAAATAATTTTTATGTAAATACATAAAAATTCAAATCAAAAAATAAAAAATAAAATAAAATACAAGAGGCATAGTGTGGGACCCTAAAACCCTTACTTTTGCCTACAAAATAGCCCCTTTACCCCATCCTGAAACACGCAAACCTGAGTTTCCATAGCAGTTTGCATTCCTAAGTTTGTGAAAGTGATTTGGAGTGAATTATTCAAAGATCTAAATTTGCTATGCTTCTGGTTCATGGTTTCTTTATAGATGCTTCCCCATATCCAGATCTTCACTTTTCAAAAAGAAATTATAGATCTCAAACTCGTTTCCATGCAAATTAGTGGCAAAGGTTTCCATCACTGAAAAAGCATTTTCAGACCCTAAATTTTACTTTTAAGCTTTTTTTCACCAGATAAGAAACAATAACTTTATTAATGTCCAGCAGACAACCAAAAGGCAGGGCAAACGGACTACGAAATACACCCAGTGATACCAATCCAAAGGAATGCCTTAGGCTACCCCAAAAGCATAAAGAAAGATAAATCAGAAAGTACCTGATATAAATATTACATCAAAGGAGAAGAAAGAAAAGGTGCAAGATATCAACTAGATCTCTGTAAGACAAGATTAAGAGGTTGAGAGTGAGGCTGAAAGCGCATAGTTGGATGATCATGGCAGGCATACAGGAGCCACCAACAGCTTTTATCCTAGCACTTGAGGCTGAAGAAAGAAATCTTGTGGTATGGCTCTGTCTCAGATTAGGTTGTCAATCCAATATGCCAAGAACAAGAACTCATAGCCTAATGTGGGAAAGACTTGACCAGCCCTGAGGCAAGACACTGTATGTGGTCTCACAAACCTGGTGCCTGTTGTGCCACTCACAGCCAAAGTGGGGTGGGACGTACATTCAACTGGAAAGTAGAAAAGAAAATCCGCAAATAAAAGAAAACAACAAAATTTCTGAACCCGATGTATTCCAAACTTCCTCTATTGCATTTTGACATTTTGGGCATCTTTTCTGTTACAAAATGTTGTGCTTCCTTTTCTCTTCAACTTGTGATATTCAGCCTTTTGTGAGCAGATTGTGCATGAATAAGAAGTCTTGCTGGGGTGGAGAGCAGCGTTAGTTGGTTTTGAGTATATTTCATTCATTGTGTTTTTCCATATTAAATTTCATAAAACCATGAAATAAGGCTCAAAAGAGGGTTATAATTAAGACGGCCTAAGATCTCTATTCATAACTTGATTTGTAAGAAATTATTGTCGGCGTTCTTTTTAATTTTTTAGTGTTTCAAAATGACTTGATACATTAGCCAAAATGCTGGTTAAAATGACCAATGCAATATTTCAAGAATCTAAAGCACCACAAAAACATTTCAGCTCTGTTTTAGAGATGTTTCCTAAAAGGAAATGTTTCCGAAATGCCCAAACACGTTTACAGGCCCTCGGGGTGGAGTTTCTGGTAACATAGGAAGGAGGTACAAACCCCAGCACAAATTTTGTTCTCGAAGCACTGACCACACTCTTTTGAAGCATGTTTGTAAATTGGCATCCATTTCAGGAAAAGATACTGGGGAATGGAGATATTCATGTAGCTCAGATGAGAAGGTCAACCAAGGGTCTTACACCCATGTGAAGACCTATTTTTAACACAACCACAGTCAAATTATTAAAGATGCAGAACAGCAATGAACTTTGACACCAAAGAGAGTTGGGGCTTAAAAGAAATGAAGCCAAAATTATCCACTGTCCTTCACTACATTAAACCTTAAGAACCTCTATCATTTTTCCAGCATTTATGAGTATAAATAGCTTTATAATATAATTATATATATGCATGTGTACAAGTCATTCCCCTGGTTTCTAACTCTTTGAAAGTGGCCTTGCAAAGACCAATACCGATTTCATCTTCTCAAGTAACTTAGGCCTACTTTATAAGAAACTGAGATGTGGTAAGTTACGAAAAGTTTACACCCCAATAAGAAAGAATGTAGGTGTTATTCTTACTTAGGCCACACAAAAATAATATATCATCCAAAAATATATTATAGGAAAATTAAAATAGCATCATCATGATACAAATTCTAGTTACAAGGTCAATCTACCAGTTGAAAACATGTTAAGGCTTTCTCCAACAATCTCCATATAACATTGGCTTACTAATATGCTAAGTGACCTTGTCCAAAATGGGGCAATCTTTAACCATTCAAGTGTTAGCATTAAAATAACTTAGCATCATTTTATGGTGATTGACTATACTTCAACAAAAGAAGTCATGACATCGTTATAAAGGAAACTTAACGAGGAAATCACTGATCTAGGGGCTTACTAATAACATGCACATCCTTTACTTTATCTATTATTTGGGTGACAGATGGTTAGACATAATGAAGTGATAAATCATGTTTTTTACAATCTTCTAGAAACAATCCAAGCTTTTAAGGGAAATATGGTAAGTAAAGCTCCCTTTAGGCATTGGTACACCATGCAAAACCCCAATTAACTCTTATGGAGAAATTGACAATGTGAATGCACCGACTATTGAGGTTTCCACTGACAATAAGAAAAAACCCATTGAACCACTATACGAAAGACAATGTTTATTCTTGCATGCTATAACTAAACAGCGTTTGTCAATTGGGTAGTGAAGTGGTTGTGAGGAAAAATTGTTTCACTCCCCACTCCAGTTCAAATACTATTATGAGACATGTTGCCTTAGTGAGCCGATTGTTGACAAGCCATATATGGTCTACTCATGAGTTGTTGACCTAGCCTTGTGCCCTGAAGAAAGTAGGGTTTACCCTAGGTACCATCTTCAGAATGAGGTGTGGTGCCCGAGAGGTTTCCCCCAAGATATGTTAACAAGAAAGAAAATAAATAAATAGCATTCATCAAATGTATACATCTTGGTTTGAGAGATTGGATTTATTGAGCACATGCATGAGTTTTTGCTGCATTAGCCAGAGCTCCACCCTTCGAATTGAAACCCCAAAACTTGTATTAAGTTACCTTCATGTAACAAACTAGGGTGAAATCACCTAGCAAGATACAATAATCATGTTGTTGACCCCAAAACACACCAATATTTACATATGGGGGCCCTCTTACATTTTTGAGCACTCAATTTCTTTGGTTTTCCTTAAGAGAGCCTTTGGTGAATTTCATAAGGCCTTGGTGCCACAACTTTAGAGTCACTCACATCCCATGGGCTAAAGTTAGTACCCATAAGATTTAATAGCATCCTTAAGACTTCATAATCAAAGTTGGACTTGTCGTAGGGTTAAGTTGTTGATTTGGCTCACATGTATTTGATTGAAATCGCAAGCCCGAGTTTAGGTGAGTTAGTCTTTCGATGCTTTAATAAGGAAATTATTTAACACTTATAGGTAATAAGGAAATTTATCAACACAAGTATTTTATGGAATGATAATCGATCAACTTATGGTCTCCCTATGTTTTGAAGTGATAGTAAGTGTACTTTTAAGTAATGGATTAATTAAAGTGGTTAATCTTGAGTTTTCTAACATTTTAGTGTGATTAATTAAAGGCAATGAATAATAGAACTGATCACACTAATTAACCAAAGTACCAAAGGTTTGGAGTTAGGATTAATTTAAAAATCACTTAAAGAGGGAGGCACTAGTAAAAAGGTTCTCTAATGCATATTAATTGAAGCTTATAAAGGACAAGGGACTCCTAGATGGAACACCCTAGGGGATTTCTAGACACTTCACATAGGAGATGCTTTGTCATGATCAAATTGTTAAAGTCTTGTGGAGTGCTAGCCTAGCTTGGACTTTAATGGAGAAATTTAACGCATGATTCTTAACCGACTCACACATGGAAAATTGTTACGCTTTTGGAGGGGTGTCCTAACTTTGGGAGCAGTTATTTTTTGACAAAGTGCCCAAAGTTTTGACAACTAAACGACATTATAAGCAAAGTGGTCGTGGGATTTCTCAAAAGTAGTTATAATAGAAAATCCTATAACTAGCACATCCACATAGTTTGTGGCCGAATCACGTCGATAGGGATCAAATGGTTAAGAAATAGTTAAGGAATGGAAGACAGTTTGGAAATTTTTTTTATTCCTCATATTCTTCTAGTTAAACAGGTTCAAGTGTGAGTTATCCATGCCTAGCTACATGTTATCACCCACATTCTTCCTGTAACTTATCCATTTATCAACTATCAGTTATTTTTTATATTCTTTTTCTTTTTATCTCACATTCTTCTAGTTATCTGCCATGAACTGTTAGTTATCCATTCATCAGCTATGAGTTATCCATGCATTGCTACAAGTTATCAATCCATCAGCTAGCTACCAGTTATTTTTTATATTCATTTTTTGAAAATGTTTATTTCGAATTTTGAACGACTGCCATAGAATCAATCTCGACAGTACACTTGTCTCATCCTCGTCCGTATATGAAAAAGCATAGGTTGTAGTCCACCCCAAATCTCAAATAAAAATGTCTATCAACATAAATATTAAGGAAGTTGGCAATTTCAAAACTAACGCTTTGAGACCCTCACCATTTTTTAATTACTTGAATCAAAGAGCACCCTGCCTTGGAAGCTTGAGCACTTTGAAAATTTCAAAAGAGTATCATTAATAAATGTTCATGGTGGAGAACGCTTGGTCAATCACTCAAAGGAGAGATGTGCCCTCTTTCCTTAAGCTATTTTGGAGGTGGTTGCTAACTAATTGCATCATTTATCAATTGTTGAAACTTTCTCATTAGTTACTTGTACCAAGTGGATCTAACCAACTCTATTTGTTTATTGTGTTCAATTCTTCTCAAAGAGTTGGTTACAAGAGAACTTTTACTGTATTATTTCTCTTGGACAAAAAAGGTGGATTTAACCAATAGCTTGTTATACCTAGAAAATTAAGTTGAGCAAATAATGGATCTAGAAAGGGAAATTATTATTTTATTATAAAGGAAGTTGAGCTACTCTCTATATATAAAGAATATCCCTTGGTGGGTTGAAGAAGTTGTTGAACTTCAAATAAGCCAAATGACCCATTCTATGGTCATTTGTGTTTTAATAAGGTCTTGGTACCCTAGGAGAAGACTTGGCACTCCCACAGATGATGGTTTCATGGTCCTTGTACCCTTGAAGGAATGGTGAAGATGATGTGGGTCATTTGTGTGTTGATGGGATATTGAAACCCTTGAGATGGTCATAATGTTTAAGTAAGTCCTTGGACCCACACACTTTGATGGTCATGATAATGCGGTCCTTGGTACTATAATATACTCTTGATGGCTAGTAGAGCACACCCTTATACATAATGGCTTTGCATCAAACCCTAAACTTATGACAAGTGGTAAGACCATTAATAAAAGAAATAAAATATTAAACTTAAAATAATGCTTGCCTTTGGAACCTACTACCACACCTAGAACCCTTGTGAACTTTAAGGTCGGCCTTCTTAAAAGTATTAAAACAAATTAAAATTAATAAAATTTTCATTTGACCTCCCTTTGCCAGACGACCCTAATGATTTGAGTATTTAAACAAAATTAAAATTAATAAAAAAAATTGTTTGACCTCCCTTTGAAAGTCAGCCCAAATTCCACTCTCTTGACGTCAAAAAGGTGTATTTATACACAAAAAGTTACCATAACCTCATTATCAAAGAAGGCAACAAAAAAAGGAGTGACTAAGGCAGCTAAGACCCGATTCTTCCACAGAGATATTTTTTTGGGGTTAAAACAATACACAGTTCGAGTTTGTATGCTTAAACAGTCCAAGTTTTTGGGTGCTTGACAGTGATTTGGTTGATGTTTACTACTGCCTTTTTGAAGTAATTACAAACCAACTTTTGATGACAGAACTAAGCCCTTACAGTTGATCTCTTTTGGGTTTTATCAGCATATACACAGTCCCGAATTTGACTCGTCCTCAACATGTGAACAGTCCCTAGCTTTGAGGTCATCCACAGCATATACACAGTCCAAATTTGACTCTTCCTCAGCATATAAACAATCCTGAATTTTGAGGTCATCCACAATATATACACAGTCCCGAAGTTGACAAAGGTTGAGGTCTTCCTCAGCATATACATAGTCCAAGGTTGGTCTTGTCTGGGGTCTTCCACAACAGACGGAGGTCATCCACAATATATACACAGTCCCAAAGTTGACAAAGGTTGAGGTCTTCCTCAGCATATACACAGTCCAAGGTTGGTCTTGTCTGGGGTCTTCCACAACAAACATACATAGCCCAAATGTGGAGTCTAAAGATCTTGACATGCATTACTTGTATAAGGTATGATCACGTATACACTAAGATGATGATGATGCATACTTATACACTATGATGATGATGATGCATACTCTATGATGATGATGACGATGATGCATACTTGATGATACTTGATGATCAGTAAAAGCAAAGCAGAACTTCTTGATTAGTGACTGTGTATGATGAGGTGTACAATGATATACATGAACAGTGTGTGTCAGTGAAATGACTTATCCGTAATTTGATTATACAGTGATGACTTGGCAACGATAAGGTAATGAGGTGAGAGCAGAGGTTATCGACAACAAGTTCAGTGATTGGTTTTGATAGGTCCACAAGTTCAATCTTCTTCTTCTTCAGGGCGGTAGGGTGGTGCTAGGGCTCACAATCTTGTGAGTTAAGTTGTCATAGAAACTTGTCAGTTGCAGCTGACGAAGCCTAAGGGGTTGTAGCCCCGTCCAACTGTAGCTGGAAAGGTTGTATTAAATTTGTTACCCCAGTTGTTGTTGGGTCAAATTTATTGTTTAAAAAGGCTTTTGTGGTTTTACCCCTAGGACTTGGGTTTCCAAGTCAAAATATTGTGTACTGTGCATTTTGTTATTTTCATGTACATTGATGATATGCTATGATTGGTGATTAGCAACTTGCTCTTGATTAAAAATTTTAACATTGTGCAAATACTGATTATGTTGATTTTTCCTGAGCGGCATTGAGAGCCATTCTCTTAGGAAAATGGAGACATATGGTCAGAAACCAGGATGTGGAACCAGTCCAGCACTGAAGGACTCAACCTTGAGTTGACTGACCATTCTGTTGAATGGAGACATTTGGTCTGGGACCAAGATGTGGAACCAATCTAGCACTGGGGGACTCGACCTAGAGCTGAGTGGCCATTCTTTGAATGGAGGCACCTGGTCAGTTACCAGGAATTTAACCTAGTCCAGGACTAGAGACTCAACCCGGGGCTGAAGGCCATTCTCCAGGAGAATGCAGGCACTTGGTCTGTTACCAAGTATTTGACCTTGGGTCAAATTATACAACCTATGGCTGAGGCACCTGGTTTGTTACCACGATAGCACTATGAGCCCTAGACCGGGTCTGGGCATGTGGCAGTGTTACACTCCTCCCTTGATCTGTGGGCTTTGTGATCTTCTCCAGGGATCAACTACCCCTGCCTGGTTAAGACACCTTGGTACCCGATCTTGGTGGCACACGGCGTGTGAGATAAAAGCATTAGTCATTCTCTCTGATTATGACGATGTACTTTGAGTGGGATGAAGGACCACCTTGCCCAACTTGTTTTGATCACAGGGGCACTTGAAGAAGGCTAAAGTAAAAGTCAAAAATACATAAGGACCCTTAGTACCACTAAGGAGTCAAAGTGAAAGTGAAGAAAGACCTTTAGTACCACTAAAGGTGAAAGTCAAAGGAATAAAATAATAAAATAATATTATTTTGTTCTTTTGAGTTTTGGTCCAATTACAGGTGACTCAAAGGATATAAAAGAAAATCAATCCATTTCATTTTGAGATACACACTTCCTCATTATCCACAGCTGCTCTAAAGAAGGCTTTTCGCTAGTTTTTGAAGGAGAAGATTTTTTTATGGTTATGCTTTAGCATGGAGGATTCTAGCTAAGGCACCCATTCGTATTGTAGCTAACCCTAACCTAGGGTTTCACTCATAAAGAAGAACAACAACAACATCTTTTACTTCTTCATGTACTAGGACCCTAGCCCTCTTCATCTCCACGGGCAGCTTGATTTCTTCACTAGCAGCTTGGTTTCTTCACGGGCAGGTTGTTTAGGATTTTGGGCAGCTCCCCTCCTCCTTCCTCAGCCATCTTCTCACCATCGACCACCTAGCTAGCACCTTCAAGCAGCCTCGACAGGCCCTAACAGGCTCTAGGCAGGCTGCTAGTGCCCACTGGCACCTACAGCAATCCCTAGCACTCTCGGGGAAGTCTTCTAGTGCCTCCGGGCACCCACAGCAAGCCATAACAGGCCTCGAGCAGCCCCGGGCAGGCTGACAGAGCTCTGTTAGACCTCCAAGCAGTAGCAGAGAAGCCCAGCAAGGCTCGGGCAGCAACAAAGGGAACCCGACAGACCTCCGAGCAGCAGCAACAAAGGGAACCCGACAGACCTCCGAGCAGCAGCAAAAGAGCCCAGCAGAGCTCAGGCAACAGCAGGAGGAGCCTAGCAGGGCTCAGGCAAGAGAGAGAAGATCCAGCAAAGGCTCGGGAAGGCAAAGAACTGGTCCGGGCAAAAAAATAGCAGGTTCGAGCAGGGGAGAGAAAACCCGGGCAGGCACAGATCTGATCAGTCAAATCACGAGCAGCAGAAGAGGAATAAGGGCAGCAAGCCCTAATTTGATTTTTTATGTAAAAATCATCTTTTGTGAATTTTTATATATATGTGGATCAAACCTATTAAGGTTTGAGGATTTTTTTGAAAAACTCAAGTGATCTCATTTAAGAGATGAATTACTAATGCTTTTGGGGTTTTTGTCCCTTAAGGTTTCCTCAGTGAAAAACTCGTGTTCAGTGTTTTGATGTGTTGATGTTTTACTGCACTTGTCATTTGTTATCTGTTAGTCTGCAAATTTTAAAAAATATTCATGCTAATGCTAAAATTCAACAGATTCACCCCACTCTCAGTATTTCAACACAACCTGTTGTACCTAGTACCTCGATTTTTGTGCCTATTTCGTGCCAACCTCCTCAAAATTCGTGCTTGGTATGGTCTGCAATAATTGCAAGTACAATCAATTTTAATACTTGTACTCCTGCCTTGGAATTCATGCCCTTAATTTGATTTCCAACGAGTAACTCAGCCAAGTCAAAATTTTCCTTGAGGGTTTCACTGCTCTCCAAATCAACTTCTCTTCTCTCTTCTCCTCTCTCAAAATTCTATTTTGTGAAAGTGAACAATGAATGAATGAATCCCTTTGCCTAGTCTTTTTGTTTGAGTAACCACCATCTCAAAATCAATGGCCATGATTAAAATCCAACTAAATCAGATCTAGGGCCTTTATTAAATCTCACTTTTTTCTCATTAAAAACATTAAGTCACTTTTAAATAACAAATGAGACATTTAATTATTCACCCAAGTTTTTAATTCTCATAAAGTCACATTTCAAATTTTAAATAACTCAAACTCACTTTAAAAGTCACTTTATAAAAATAAAGACATTCTCACTTTAAAAATACTAGAGACCACAACTTTTAAGTGTTCATGTCCACCCAAAGGCATCACAAGGTGGACAAACACTTCGTTGGTAATTTTTCATCGGACCATAGGTTTAGTATCCATAACATCAACCTTAAAGCTTCAAATTTTCAATATATAAAAAGGCTATAAACTACAAATTCTTCAATAAATAGGCTATAAACTACGGACTCTTCAAAAACTAGTTTTGAGGCCACCAATAAATAGGCTATAAAACTAGCCTATAAACTAGGGATTCTTCAAAACCTAGTTTTGAGGCCACCAACATCAACCTGAATAATCAACACAACCAAACATCAAGGTACATAGAGGGGTTGATGTGTTTGATTAAATGCCAATCCCATACCCTCAAACATGATAGAACCCGATGGAAACATTACAATCCTGAAATCCTAAAAACTGCTAAAGTCTGTTGAATTTTGAATGGGATCAAAAATTCTACCTTTTGCATTTGAAGTCCAATGAGGTTGGAACCACTCTCAAACATCCTGAAACAATTAATGGTAATGTTAAAAATTTAAGTAAAAGGATAGAAAATGAAAGATAAGGAAAATCTAAACTTTTACTTCAAGAATTTAATATTACCATTTAATGCTACTGATGATTACTAAGCTTAGGTTTTTTTATATTAGAGTCGGGTTTTACTCCCCCCACCCCCAACCATCACTTAACTTTTTATTTTTTAAGAAAATTTGAAAAAAAATGAGGAAGCATTTTTTTACAAGGAAGCGAGCTTCTTGAAAATGCTCCCATATGGAAGCGTTAAGGAAGCACACTTCCTTTAGAAGCGAGCTTTGGGATCGAGAGCAGGGGGGGGNTTCAACTTTGCCTTTGTATCAAAAAAATTTAACCCCTTCCCCTGGGGAACCTATAGGGAACATTGTAGATACTTTGAGGTGTAACAATGAGCACACTAAACAATCATCGAAAATATTTGAAAGCACTCCTTGGTGACTCCACATCATTGGTATGACATATTAGAATAATGTAATTTAAGATTTCATATCAATTTGTTCAAGGTGAAGAAAATTGGTTCCATGGTCATTTCTTGTATTGTATGGTCTTGAAATCCCCGGGTACCCAGATCAACTCCATTTCAAGCGGGACGAAGATATTCTAATATTTGATGGGGATATTAATTTTTCTCCAAAACGTGTTGCTTTGCCATGATCAAATTAGTAAAGACTTGTGGAGCTCTAGCCTAACTTGGACTTTAATGGAAAAATTTAATGCATGATTCTTAACCCACTCACACACGGAAAATTGTTACACTTTTGGACATGCATTCTAACTTTGGGAGCAATTATCTTTTCACAGAGTGCCCAAAATTTTGCTACCTCGATAGAAGCAAAGTGGATGGGATTTCTAAAATGTGGTTATAATAAAAATCCTATAAATATTGAGGAAGTTAGCAATTAAAAAACTACAACTTTGAAACCCTCCACACTTTTTTACTAAAAATTTAAGTAGCACCCCACCTTGGATGCTTGAGCACTTTAATGATTTTGAAAGAGTATCATTAATAAATGTTTATGGTGGAGACTGCTTGGTCAATCATGCAAAGGGATGCACCCTCTTCCTTGAGACATTTTGGAGGTGGTTGCTAACAAATTGCATTGTTTATCAATTGTTGAAACTTTTTCATGGAGTTAATTACTTGTAGCAAATGGATCTAACCAACTCCATTTGTTTATTATTGTTGAACTCTTCTCAAAGAGTTGATTACACAAGAACATTTATTGTACTATTTCCATAGGATAAAAAAGTGGATCTAACTACTAGTTTGTTATTTCTACAAAATTTAGTTGAGCAAATAATGGATCATGAAAAGGAAAATACTATTTTATTATAAAGGAAGTTGAGCTACACTCTCTATCTAAAGAGTAGCCTTGCCTCATCTATTTTCACAATTGGATTGAAGGAGAAATCCCTATTGATGTTTGGTAGCTTGGACAAGAACTTCCGCATAGGTTTTGTATCAAACATGCGTGAAGTCATCCAAGTCAAATCTATTTTGTAGTTCACTTTATTTATAATTTATAAAGTGAAGGTATTTTAATTAGTTGTTGAGTCTAATAAAGTGCATTTTAATGCATTGGTGATTTAGGCTAATCTCAATCACATATCTCATTGAGAGAGTAGGGTTTTGGTAGATTAGGTCTGCAGACAAAATATAAAGGCAAGTCAAAGTACAGGGTAAAGACACATTCATTCATTGGTAGAAGATAGGTTGGTTGGAAGGTGAAGAAACTCAATTGAGGAGCTGAGTTAGAGCACTGAAGAGAAGCCCAATCAAGCAACCAAGTAGATTTCAGCTCGCAGCAGCAAAACCAGGTGATCCATATAGTTCTACAAATCTGTATAATCGTATGAGCATGTCTGCACAGTTGTACGAAACAAGTCCATACAATCGTACGAACAATTGCACAAAAGGTCGTAATGTTGCAGCCTATGAAACCAAACACGTCCAAAAGGGCCTGCGTGTCCCGTGTCCGCATGTTCGACACGACTTTTCAGCGTGTCCCTATTTAGGACACGTGTCCCACACTGTCACCAACGTGTCCTAGAATTCTACTGAAAAAACGCCTAGAATTGCTTTAAATCAAAATTTTCACTTTCTTTTTATCATTTGCAAGTGTGGAGAGGGCTCTAAAGAGTGTGTGTTGTGCAGGTGAAGAAGATTTGAAGGATTTAAATATGTAATTACTAATGTTAAATGTGCATTGATTTTGATTTTTATTGAATATTTGTAAAAATTTGGATGTATATGTCTATATTTTTAATATATATAATTTTTAAAATATGTATATACCGTGTCCTACATGTCCTGATTCTAGGGATCACCGTGTCCGTGTCGGACACTCAAATCCCCTTTTCCTTCGTGTTCTTCGTGTCTCGTGTCCTCGTGTCAGATGACTTAGGTTGCAACGAAGTTTATTGGTTTCAAGGGGGGCATTTTTCTCAGTTTCAGTGTGCAGATTTCTCTTGTAAGTTTGCAGATTTACTTTGCTAGAGTGTATCGTACAACTACATGTCATTGGCAGCTGTGAAGGTTTCCTTGTAAGCGATGAAGCCGGACACATCCAAAAGGGTCTACGTGTCAGACACAGACACCCTGACAAAGCATGTCCAACACGTCTCTGCAGCGTGTCCTGTGTTCGGACACACGTGTCTGAGGACTGTCAGTGCGTGTCCCGAAAACAAGACACGTTTCCACTAAAAAACGCCCAAAATTGCTTTAAATCAAAATTTTCACTTTCTTTATATCATTTGCAAGTGTGGAGAGGGCTCTAAAGTGTGTTTGTTGTGCGAGTGAAGAAGATTTGAAGGATTTAAATGTGTAATTACTAATGTTAAATGTGCATTGATTTTGATTTCTATTGAATATGTAAAACTTTGGATCTATATGTCTATATTTTTAATATATATATATATATATATATATATATATATATATAACGTGTCCTGATTCTGGGGGTCACCGTGTCCGTGTCGAACACTCGAATCCCCATGTCCTTGTGTCAGGTGACTTATCTTATAAGTTTTGAAGTATTAATGAAAATCCAAATTGAAGGAGTACATGTGGGTGTAAATTGTTTTATGCTTTCACTGTTCATTTTTCTACTGTGTCTAAATACTACTATGTGATGAATTAATTTCTACAAATTAAAGTTTGTTTATTTGAGAACATAAGGACAAAATTCACCTAGGGTAAGGAGAATTTACATGGTATCAAAGCTTCTCTCTAATTGAGACTCCAAGGGATTTACAATGGGTAGATCAATTGCAGGCAGCAAAGGCCTAGCAACAAGGGTTTCATTATTTTTTTTACTTTCAAATTTGGGAGTTTGTACTTTACATCTCACAGCTGAGTCAACTAGCCTCAGTTTCTAGGACAAAGTATATGGTGCCTCAAATTTGCTTTCATGGAAAGTTGGGGTAACTCTTCTATTAGAAGTGAAGGATGTGGTAACTTCCTCGATAGATCCGCAACTTTTGGCAGTCCACAAGAAGAAAGAAGTGAGAACCAAGCAGATGATCATGGATGCAATAAAGGATCATTTCATCCCTAATATGTCCAAGAAGAAAAAGGAAGGATATGTTTGATGATCTGCTTAGCCTTTACCAAAGCAAGAAGAGTAACTGAGAGATGATATTACACAAGCTCAAATCTATTGAGATGACTAGATCAAACTCATTGACGAGTTACTTGATGAAGGTCACACAAATCCAAACTCAGTGACGAGTTACTCAATGAAGGTCACACAAATCCATGACCACATTGCAGCAATTGGAGAGAAGATTGAAGACTAAGAGTTAATAAACAAGGTACTAAATAGGTTCCCACCTCAATGGGAAAAATTTGGCTATGGTGTTTACTTTCGAGAAAATCTTCTCAACTTGAGGTGGGAAAAATTTGGCTATGGTGTTTAATTTCGAGAAAATCTTCTCAACTCGAAAAAACTGTGGGATGACTATATCCAAGAGGAGACCTAGATGGAGTCAAAGGTCAACAGAAAGGGAAGTGACATTGGCCATGGCATGTTTGGTCAAGCAAAGAAGGGCAAAGGTAAAGGACCAGAACAAGGTAAGGCGAAGAGTGAGGAGTCAAATTTAACATTCAAGAACGGAATTGAGTAAAATCAAGTGCTTCATTTGTAATAAGAACGACCCTTATGCATCACATTGTCCAAAGAAGAAGAAGGCCAAAGGGAAGCAACAGCACCAGGTAGAAGCCTCACATGAACAAGTTTGCCTCCAAGTTCGAGAAGGATTTCTCGATGGTATCTTGCCTCTCTTCCACAGAGTTCCAAAGAGCATGTGGTATGTGGACAGTGGAGCATTGAGCCATATGACATCAGCCCCAAAACTCACATCTCAGAGTTCATGTCGAGCTTGGTGATGATGCCAAGTATCTAGTGGTGTGAGTCAGTACCATTCCTTTCCAACTCCAGCCAGGTACCTTGTTAGACTTTGATGATATGTTATTTGTTCTAGGTCTCAGGAAGAACTTACTTTCAGTATTGATCATGGATGATAAAGGTTATATTAGAGTTCAAAAACCAACAAGTCCTAATTAGACAAAAGGCGTCTGGCCCAAAATCAACTTGGGTGATTAGGGTTAGAGAAGACAATTTGTACAAGTTACATGGTGAACATGTTCAAGCCCTAATTCATTGCACATAGAACTTGTGCAAGTTATGGCACAAGAAGATGGGGCACCTACATCACCAAGCGTTGCCTATTCTGAGGGAGATTGTCACATGTCTTCAGGGTTCAGCATTGAACAACAGGGTCTCTGCAAAGGGTGCACGCTTGGCAAGCATGCTAAGGTTGTTTTCCCAAGTAGTGAGCAGAGATCTTAAGGGGATCATAGATCTAGTGCATTCAAATGTGTGTGGATTGATTTTTGTATCATTCAAAGGTTACATCCCAACTGATGTATATTCTGTCAGCCTTTGAGGACTTGTAATATCCCATGAATGTTCCCTTCTTGCCTGAAGGTTCTAACTTGAGCACATGAATGTAGACTAGAAGTAATTGTCCATCCTGGTGACGACCAAGTTCATCAAGGATCCTTCAATTGTCTTGTTCGAATCACGACATCAGTGTCGTCGAGTTTCTATCATGTATAATAGACTAGAATCCTTGTCTTTGAGGGATAGCTTCCTCTGTCTCTCAGAAGTCGGTTGAGTAAATCTTGTTAAAGCAGCATATAGACCGACATTCGCAGAAGCTTTCTGCTTCTGATCACCAAATCTGTGCATGAGATTATTCTAGGATTGAGAGTGTCATAATACATGCTTCTAGAGGCTTTCTGCTTCTGTTCCATCTGTATATCAATGGGATCGCTTGTACTTGTAGATCATGGCATTCCCTACAAGTCAAATCCCGTTAGATGGTTAACAATGTTTCATAATCAATGTATTAACAAAACATTGTAGGCAACCTTTTAGTCAATGCTTCGACACAACACACGTAAGGCCATTATCTAGATGCTTATGGTCTCCATTATAGCATACTGTTAAGAGTGTGTACTACTCCAAGCATGTTATAAAGGAGTTGTCATCCTTGATGGGTTGTGCAGCATGACAAGCTATTTAAACAATCATGTGTATAACAAATACTAGATGACCCTACTTGTTAACTACCTGAAATTAGATCTGTGTAGAACATATTCAAAAACAACTAGATCTAATATACTAGAGTATGTAAAATAAAATACTTATCTTTTGTAGTTGTGTGGGTGGGCTCCCACTATCAAGGTCCACTGGTCTTCATATGCTTGCTTGACGATCATCACAATCTGGATCTTCATATCATTTCTTAGAAGAAGAACTCCAAACGATCATCCTCCCTTGGCTCCTTATGAGGAGGGTCTTCTTCTACATCAGCAATTGAAGCTTCATGCTTCCTTTTGTGAAAACTTCGACAGCTACTTGCATAATGACCATATTTCTGGCACCTGTAGCATTGGATCTGAGATAGATCATTCATTTGTTTCTTTTGATTTGGGGGAGGACTTGATCTCTTGTCTTGATGCTTGTGAATGTACGGCTTCTTTTCCCTTCCCTTACCTTTCTTGGTATATGATACGAATGCTTGATTTTCCTCGGGTTGAGTAACATGAAGTCTTTGGCGTGCTGCAATTCTTGTTTCTTCATGAGTGCATTCTGCCCATAGCTTATCAAATTTGGGCAACTTGGTTCGACCACTTATAGTCTGAATGAAAGACTCCCAAGATGGTGGGAGACCATTTAAGGTGGTCATGACAAGATCCTTTTCTTCAAGATTGTCTCCACTAGACTTTAGCTTGTCCCAGAGCTCGGTGATCCTCATGAAATATGAGGCAATATCCTCGGACTTTGTCATCTTCATGTTCGACAATTGATTCCTCAATGTGAGAGTCACATTGACGCTACTGTGTTCAAATAATTTCTTTAGGGTTTTGAACATCCTCCTCCTCCTCGTCTTTTCTAATATATGAGGAACCAAGTGATCTCTAACTGAGTCCACTAAAATCCTCCTTGCTTTGGCATCATCCTTTCTCCAGCGAGGTTTGTCTTCTTTGGCTTTTGGTTCTGGGACCTTTGCCTTTACAAACTGTAATAGGTTATTTCTTCTAGTAGAAGAAGAACCCTAGACTTCCAGGGGATGAAATTGGAAGCCCCTTCCAAACGATCTTCAACCTTCATGTTGATCATTTTGACTATAGATCTGGATCTAGAATTGATCTTCTGCAGTGTTGGTTTTCTGGTTCGAGGTCAAATTAGGGTTTGACTTTCCCAAAGTTTTACCCAACCAAAAATTTCGATCTTGGTCTCTAAATTTTGATTTTTAGGAGGAGAACAATCCTATGCTGGGCTCACTCAAAAATTCCACCTCTGTGAAAAGCCTTAATTTCCCGCAGTAGTGACAAGCCCAAACTGAAAATGCTTAGAATCCAACTCTGTTTCGACAGAAAGATGCACCTTCCTTAAGCGAAATTCCTAAGGCTCTTTTTTTGCCAAAAGGTTGAGTGAAGAGCTTGAAAGATAAAACCCTAGTTTCGACAGGTTGACGACAGAGTTCCGACAATGGCTTCTTCTAGTACTGCTCTGATACCATGTTAGATTTTCTTAAAGATTATAGCAGTATATCTTAATTGCATTCATCAATAGGATCACTAGAAGATAGACAAAGCACAGAACAATAACACAAGTATTTTCACCTGGGAACCCAATTGGGAAAAACCCAACAACCTTCGTCTAGAGATGATTATTATGAGATCAGAGTACAATGAAGAAAGAAAAAGAAAAATATGGAAATGCCTTCCAAATATGAAACCCTGAAAATCAGTCTACTTCTGACCTGTTGTGTAGTTGTTGTCTTTCCCAAAAAACTGCAAACTGTTGTGTAGCTAG
Organism: Pseudotsuga menziesii; assembly: GCA_001517045.1. Taxonomy (NCBI): domain Eukaryota; kingdom Viridiplantae; phylum Streptophyta; class Pinopsida; order Pinales; family Pinaceae; genus Pseudotsuga; species Pseudotsuga menziesii. Next base: position 498,329 of record LPNX010754751.1, read on the forward strand.
TGCGTTGTTGTTATGTGCTGAAATGAGGAGGGGTGCCTTCTATTTATACTGTTTTGACACCCAGAAAATAACTGGGGCCGACTTCACTTGGGGGTGCAATAAATATTTTATATTTTATTATTTTATTTATTATTTTATTGCTGGATTTTCTCCCCAAGGATTACATTGTTCTTTCTAGGGTTTAGATGAATAATTACAACAAGTTCAAGCCCTAATTCATAGCACATAAAACTTGTGCAAGTTATGGCACAAGAAGATGGGGCACCTACATCACCAAGCGTTGCCTATTCTGAGGGAGATTGTCACATGTCTTCTAGGGTTCAGCATTGAACAACAGGGTCTCTACAAAGGGTGTGCGCTTGGCAAGCATGCTAAGGTTGTTTTCCCAAGTAATGAGCAGAGATCTAGGGGATCGTAGATCTAGTGCATTCAAATGTGTGTGGATTGATTTTTGTATCATCAATCACATGAAGCATATACTATGTTTCATTCATTAATGCTTTCTCTCGCAAAACATGGATCTACTTCTTGAAAACCAAGAATGAAGTCTTTAGTAGGTTTCAGGAGTTCAAGCTCTAAAGGAAAAGCAGACAAAAGAATGTCAAGGTTTTCGAGATCAAACAATGGGGGTGAGTATACCTCCAATGATTTCAAGGAAATCTACAAGGAAGCAGGAATCAAGAGGGAGTTCACTATTCCATACAACCCACATCAAAATGAGGTTGGAAAGGGAAAGAACCAATTGATCATAGGGGTTGTCACAGCCACGATACATGACCAAGATTTGTTGATGTTTCTATGGGCATTAGCATGCAATGCAACAGTCTACATCCAATTTTACAAAACAAGTGTCCTCATAGGGTTTTGGCTCACAAGACACCAAAGGAGGCATTCACTAGTGTGAAGTCGAAGGTGAGTCATTTCTGCATCTTTGGCATTCAAGTTTACATCCATATACCAATGGAGAAGAGGACCAAGTTAAAGCCCTCTAGCAGGAAGGGTTTGTTTGTTTGCTACAATGAGAATTCAAAGGCTTACAAGATCTATATCCGGGGAAGGGAAAGACAATTGTAAGCAAGGATGTTCAAGGAAGAGTTTGCATCAAGGTAGTCTCATGAGCCATTACCAATGACATAGGATGAGGAGCAAGAAGCTCCAAAGGTTGAGCCAATGTCAACAACAACTTCTAATTTGGGGCATTAACCTTCAAATGCAGAGGAGGAGCTACCAACTCCTACCAATTCTATTAAGAGACCTTAATGGTTCACTCAACATTGAGGGATGATCCGGAGCAAGTTGAGGCTCCTAAGAGCTCATTCAAGGACAGAAGACCTTCGAAGAAGTTTCCAAACTACATGGAATTACGAGAAGAGTCATAGATTTCGAGCCTTCCAGTTTTGAAGAGGCGGGCAACCAACAGGTTTCGAGGGATGCCATGGTAAAGTACACCTCCATCATGAAGAATGATGTTTGGTACATTGTGCCTAAACCAGGGACGAAGTCAATGGTGACTTCCAGATGGCTCTACAAGATCAAGCATGCCACGGATGGCAGCACAGAGAAGTACAAAGCGAGGTTCGTGGCAAGAGGGTTCTCCCAGAAAAAGGGAGTGGATTACAAGGATACATTTACTCCAGTCTCCAAGTACACTTCCAATAGAGCATTAAGTGACTAATGTCTTTAGTCCCCATTATGGGATGGACGATACATTAGATGGATGTGAAGAAGAAGTGTAACTCGATGAAATAATAGAGGAAGAAGTGTACATTGAACAAACCATGAGGCTTTGAGGTCAATGGGAAGGAGTCCCATGTGTGCAAGTTGAAAAAGCCCATGTTGGACTCAAGCAAGGATTGAGAGCATCGTATTCCAGGATCAATGGATATCTACAGAGCATGGACTTCACCAAGAGTGAAGCAAATCCCAACTTATACTTCATATTTGTTGAGGTTGATCTACTCATTTTGGTGTTGTATGTAGATGACATATTTCTCATAAGTTCAAAGAGCTCATTGCAAGGTAAAATGCAGATATGGCAACTGAGTTCGAGATAGACATTGGCTTGATGCATTACTTCTTGGGGTTGAAGGCATGGCAAAGATCAGGGGAGATTTTCCTTAGGCAAGGTAAGTATGCAGTTAGATCTTGAAGAGATTTCGGATGGAGGAATGCAGGCCCATGGCCATGCCTATGATCACTAATCTGAAGAAGGTCAATACTTCAAATTCGAATAGAGTGGATCCCACATTGTACAGGAAGTTGATAGGTCCTTTGTTGTATCTAGTCAACACTAGGCTAAATATATGTTTTGCAGTGAACACATTAAGCCAATTCATGGTGTAATTGAGGCAAGAGCATTGGGTAGCAACAAATCATGTGCTCAGATACTTGAGGGGCACAATGGAGCATGGACTGAGATATCTTGGAGAAAGTGAAGTGAAGTTGCAAGGGTATACAAAGTCAGATTGGGTAGGCAATGCATCAAACAGGAAGAGCACCTCAAGGTGTTGCTTCAGCTTGGGATTAGTAATAATATCATGATTCAACCAAAAGCAAACTTGTGTGGCACTCAATACAATAGAGGCAGAGTACATGGCAATGAGTACATCTAGTTGTGAAGCAATCTAGCTTCGCAAGTTTCTAGCAGGTTTATTTGATCAGGAGTTGGATCCCATGGTGATTTTCATCAATCTCCTTTATTAGGATCGACTCCCTTAAATCCCTATCAAGACCCCATTGCCAATGAAAAAGACACTAGTCCCTGGTCCTTCTATCTACTTCATTTCTTGTATCTAAGTAACCCTATTTTGTTGAAAATAATCTTCTTTTCACCTTGTATTTCATAGCCTAACTTCCAGCAATCCTATATGGGAAAGCCCCCTTAAACCTAAGGAGAGTCGGATTTAATTGCAGAAGATGAGTAGTGAGGTGACAAATGCCCCCTTTTGGTTTCACCAAAACCACACCTTGAGCTTTAGGACCTTATCTTGAAGGGTGCAAGTTTGGGTGGTAACAGGGCTGATCTGAAATATTAATTTACATCAGCAAACAGCAGGCGACAATTCACTTTACTTCAACCCAACACACTAGGCAGCTCAAGAGAAAAGATATCGAACAAATACCAACAAGCTTCAGCCTTGTGGGCACACTTTTCCAGGCATATACCAGATCTGAAAATCACTCTATTACAGCAGATTTTACAGTAAAAAATATGCTCTCTTATCTTTAAGTTGTATACCAAATCACTAAGCAAATTTAGCCCTACGTTATGTCAAATCAGCATGAACAACAAGTGCTGGAGGTTAGAGAGAGAGAGGAAATGAAGGAAATTTAACCCCATCAAGAAGACAACGCAAACTGAAAATGAAATCTGCAATTACACAATTATATATATAGAGAGAGAGAGAGAGAGGAAATGAAGTACATGTACGTATCACAACTATATCACAAAACTGATACAATCTCTACCCCTCCAAACCCTAGCTAGAGAAAATCATCAAAACCCAAGCCACCACCAACAATCCACAACAAGTTAGCATCAACACCTGCAAGCCCTACTTGGCGGCTTCAATACGCTTGTATCACACAATCTCTCCACACTAGCATTGTTGTCTTCCTTAGGGTTTGCAAAACCTAGCCATGTTGCATCACACAAGTGCATGGCAAGATAACTCTAGTGCTAGCCTCCAAATCTACATGCCCACCATAGGGTTAGAAGTCTCAAACCCTCAATATTCAACTCTAGCATCAACACAAGCACCAAGACCTCCATGGAACATCAAGTATACAATAACCGAGTCTTCTTCTAAGCAAAGGCATTGCACCAAGCTCGAGTGTCATCAAATTTATCTTTCTCCATGATCTTGCCCTAACCTACGTCCCACAAAAACAAGGCTCCAAAATCATGCAAGGCATTAGCTCCACTTTCCATGTTTTCCACTAGGGTAGAACCCTAGCACTACAACAAGAGCCATAATAGCACGTCATCATCTTCAAGGTCAAGTTCTTCTTTAGGGTTTACATGCATAGCACAAACACAAGCATCACACAAGAGCAATCTCTCCATGAACATCCGAGACATCTCTCTCTCCTTGTCTTCTCATAGAGTTTCCTCATGAACCCTAACATCTCCAAGACTAATACAAAGAAGATTGCATAGATGGTAATGAAAAATACATATCGCTCATCTCCTATATATACAATAAGTGAGCGAGGCCAACATCAAATAAGGACATAAGTCTATACAAGTAACCAACAAGGCCACCCCAGCCTGCACGGGTGTGGCTCATTGGCGATTCGCTTGATATGAAGTCATATGTTGTAAAGGAGGTCACGAGTTCAAATCACACCCGGGCTTACCCGTGTCCCATGCTTGCGGGCTATTGTGGGGCACCTAGAGGTATAGCTTTAGCGAGAATGGATCCCTAGACCCCGTGTCACGCGAGTACCATCCCAATCCCCAGTTGTCGATTCCCCTCGTATAACAACAACAAAAACAAAAAAACCAACAAGACCACCCCACATGGAGCACTCTATAATACTAGGATGTACATGTGTCAAACTAGGGTTTAAACTTTATCCAACCCCCAAAGTGAAATGTCATCCAAGCATGATCCTCCTTGGGTTCAATGCCCCTCCTCCAAGATGGTGCACTCTCTTGCAAGCTCTTAGTCCAATGCTCCCTCTTCCAAGATGCTCCCTTATCCACTATCTTCATGTGAGGCGCTCCTCTAACTGTGTGCCAAATCACGCGAGTACCATCCCAGTCCCCAGTTGTCGATTCCCCTAGTATAACAACAACAACAAAAACAAAAAAAACAAGAAGACCACCCCACATGGAGCACTCTATAATACTAGGATGTACATGTATCAAACTAGGGTTTAAACTTTATCCAACCCCCAAAGTGAAATGTCATCCAAGCATGATCCTCCTTGGGTTCAATGCCCCTCCTCCAGGATGGTGCACTCTCTTGCAAGCTCTTAGTCCAATGCTCCCTCTTCCAAGATGGTCCCTTATCCACTATCTTCATGTGAGGCGCTCCTCTAACTGTGTGCCAAATGTCCTCTCATTTGCCCAATGCTACTCTTATGTGTGCCAATGTGGTCAAAAAGCTCCAATGCTCCACATGTGTCCAAGTCTATCACCAAACTCCATCAAGTATGTTCGACAACCCAAGCAACCTCGAAGTCAAGTGTCTAACCTCCCAAGGTATATATCACATGGTCCCAATCTCCAAGGACCAAGAGCCCTCCTCCAATTGTCTAGTGTTACTCCTCATAGGCAAGTACCTCCCCTAATCGAGCAACCCACTCCCCCATTTTGTGCACCCAATGTGTTAGTCAACATGGCAATCATAGTAACAACCTCGTAGGTAAGGATAGTATAGCATGCCAACACTAAGCAAAATCAAGCATCCACCCAAACTAAACCATACATATGTCCATGAAGCATCGCAAAGGGGGCTAGGAGACATAGCACTCTCCTAGCAAGTTGGAAACAATTTTTGAGTAACCCCAAAAGCTAAAAAGATTAGTATCTAGCAAATAGATAAGATTTGTGCTCTTGAAGATCAAACTTCTTACCTAAACACTTGTGCACTAGCAAATTGTTCATCCCATAAACACTTAACTTTGTAGTTTTGCAAAGAAGGCTCTCTGCCAATCTTTCAAACAAGAACTCATTCACCACTTAGGGACATTTGCTCACATCCCTCCTTGTTGATTTAGTCCCAACATTAGACCCTAGCAACCACCTTCTAATCCATCAAAGTAATTCAGCCCTTCACTATCAAACTCAACTTTTCTTGTTCGTAATTGTTAGTTCATAGTCAAAATTGTTCGCTTTCCATTTGAAGATGTTGGTAATAAACCTCGAAATTAGTTAAAATATAGTACTTATTTCATTTGATCAAAGCTAGTAATGTTCTACAAAGCATGTGTATTGGAAGGCTATAATCTATCATGTGTGGATTGCCTTGTTTTTAAGGATTTGATTGGACGAGCACCCCAAAATCACACAAACCTTCATCTAACAAGTGCCAAAAGACCCTTGACTTCAAGATAATGAGTGAATCATTAGGACAATACCAAAAGGGCCTGTGTGGTCAAACTAGCGATACCTACTTTGCTAAAAGCTTACCATGTATATTTATAGAACAAGTCTCAATCATTTGATAGTCAATGATTCCTCATCTAAATGTAGCCAAAACGGCCTCATTCTAAGGTTAACAACTATGCATTAAAAGAGTTGCAAACATAGGAGCAAGTCAAAGCTATCATCCATTAAAGGCAATCTTAAAACTTGTCTTGCTACTCAAATCACACAAAAAAGTTTGGGTTCAAGTAGCAGCTTCATTCACAACAATTACATTCCTTTTGGGCAACCTAATTTGAACTTAACGTCACAATCTTAGCATTAAAAAATTTCAAACTTAAAAATAACCTTTTGAGACTTCCTTGCAAACCCAAAACAAGGTTGAGTGTGTTTCATAGTTTATAGATAACTAGTTGTCAAAATGATTATCTTGAAAGCACAAGTTTAATCCACAAACTAAGGAAGGAGTAGAGGGCCAAGAAGAAAAAGGTCAAGATTCCAATCATCCCTAATTCAAACAACAAATTTAACGGCACAACCTCGGACATCAATGTTGCTTCTAAGAGAACATATGGCTCTTTGTTTGAGATGTACATATAGACACCACCTCCTCCTGAGCTACCCATTGATGCCCCCATCAAAGATGCAATTGACCAATCTCATATGAGCTACATGGTCCAAGGGTCCCATTGCTAATATGGAGAAGGAAATGCAAGGCCTTGATGACATCGTTGCATGGCAAGAACAATACAAACCTATCCCTACCAATGTACGTCCATCATTGCACCATCAAACAAATATATTTGCCACAAGCATCTAATATATTGAGACAAATCTCAAGGATGCACTTAAAGACATCGAGGGGCTAGCGCAAGATAATGAAACGTACAACATCGAAGTTGCAAAAAAGGCCAACTTGCATATGATTTCACCATTCTAAATGGATGATGGATTAATACCACTAGTTGAGCTCATGGACGCGTCGTATAAGTCGGTTGCAATAAGAAGCAATGAGTAACAAAAATGACATTCATCATAAAACCAACCAATGAGTAGTTCATTAGAAACCATGTTACTAACAAAGTCTTTCGATTAAACTCTGCTCCTAGGATCAACCCAATTTATGATGAGCTTAGGCACAAGTTTGATTTCTTATAGCCCAAAGGGTTTGCGCAAACGATTGTGAAGAATCGAGAAGGAATACAAAAGGCCATGTTTTGTAAGTCATGTTTTCAGCTTCTCTTATAAATACGTATATTGGCTACTATAAAGGGACTTTTTGGATGGAAGGAAGGAACTTGGAAGGAAGATTGTCTAATATCTAATTCCAAACTCCATTTGGGCAAACATAATACAATCATGCAAATATGTGGCGGAATATTGTAATAATTTATTTGTTGCATACTCTCATCATAGATCTACGAGTATTCTACTTGTAAATGTGTGATTCATTAAGTTCTATATCACTTTATGTTTGCATGAATTCAAGTGAAGTTGATGAATGTTAAATTCTAAATGTCATAAGTTTGTGTAATTTCAGTAGATTTGAATCTGTGGAGTGGAATGTTATTTCATATTCTTTACAGCTTCATTTAATTCATTGTTATGTGCTTAATCTCTTTTACTCACACATTCATTTCTGCATTTACATTTTTGCACGCCCATAACAAAACGAAAATTCAAGAGTTACAAACAAATTTAATAAACTTAGAAAAAACAAAAACAGTTTACAACACCACAAACTAGAGGAATCTTCGTTAAGGGTGGAAACTCTAATTTGGGAGTTTTAGTGTAGTTAATTGCCTTGAATGTTGACAATGACATTTTCCTATGTCAACATGCAGGGTAGCAATGACCACTACGTTGCACAAACCATAAGAGTGGGGTCTCTCGTGAAAAATTTGGAATCATTAACACTCTCTCCATTGAAGCAAGGAAATAACATTCGCAAGACAAAACTTGCTCATAACATACCCATAAATTAAGTAGGTTCAGTTACATTGCATACAAAGGCTAAAGCAATATTATGTCAAACTATTACATTCTCGAAGAAGAGAAAAATAAGCCTCCTGCCCCCTTGATGTTTTTGTAACAATCTAGCATGATGCACTCTACATTATAGTTGTACAAAAGTTAAAACAATTGTCATGGGTTACAAGGGTTGTCCAATGTCCAAAAATTGATTGCAATATTTTAAATAAACTATAATATAATTTCAACGTGCCATTTTGAGATTCAAAAGGATTCAATGTGTAAAAAAATCAAAATATAATTAGAGATTTTTTATGTTATCAGTTCTCACAAGACCATTAGAAATTTAGAAGTATTATTGGGGCTTGGAACAGCCCAATTTGGAGTTGAGATCCCACAAGATCGTAATTAGGTAATCTAAAAAGAATTTAACACAAATGACACCAAATTTATTCCAATACCACACTATGCCATAAGACTTAATAAACAAAGCTTTGCATGTCATATAAGTATTCCCTACAAAAAATCTCTGCAGCAATGTATAAACCACATTCACGGCCTGCAGGTTGATCACTGTACCTATGATACCAAATGCTTTGGGGATTTAATGTGCGTCCAATCTCTAAACTCGCAACTACAACAATAGTTATTAGAATGTAACTTAAGCAAACTTTCTTTATGCAAAATTAAAGTATAACATAGAACAAGAACAAATATATGATGGACATACATAGAACATTAAACAAAGTACCTATGAACAACATTGTTATTTCAAATATTGTATTACAAGTTTGTCCACAACTTTTACACTTGTGCCTCCCAAGCAAACACCTATGTAGCCTCCCACTAACTAGACTTGCACATTTAAAAGCAAAAAGCCCATGGCTGAGCTCATGCCCTAAGAATTCCCTCAACATTATGTTACAACCAATGAAGTGAATCATGCTGCAACAAAAACCAGAATTCCAGCCACTAAATAAAAAGTATAGATGTTGACATTCGAGTCAAAAAGTATAAATGTTGACATGCTTCTAACTATCCTGAAGATGGGTGGAGTGTCCGCCCGAAACGCATCAGTCTATCTAATCTTCTACACAGTGACATTCAAGAATTCTTAACACAATGGTAGAATACTGTGGAAGCATACATACTCTAACTTTGATCCTAGGATTAGAAGTGGTAATTTGTACCCTCGTTTCAGACATGAAATGAAAAGATCCTCAATTGCACGATTTAGAGGTACTGGAAAAATCAAGACAAACAGTACATTTGCAATGTGGATTGGAGATACACAGGTACTGATAGAATCAAGACAAAACAATCGTAGATTGCACTAAATTGAAATTCAACAAGTGAAACATAAATCGGGGTAAACGGTCTCTCTATCTCGTTCAAAACTCTTTCTGGAAAAAGACAACTGGTCATAAGCATTTCCTTGAGTAGCCACAGTATCATTCAAGCTTTGGCGGTAGATTTTTGCATGTCCGAATTGATTTCTACTGTTAACCACCAGCAAGCAAGCAAAATCCAAATTCAGGCTCTCATTCCTGTACCAGTTCAATGTCCTAGCTCTCATTCATGTGCCCTAGTTGATGTACCTGTACTGGTCCTTATGCCTTAAATTATTTTCCTCTGCCTCAGTTGTCACTCCTACGACCTAGCTGTCCTTCAGGTGCAGTGGCTCTCAAAATTTAAAAACATTATTTTCCCCTGAATCCTAACAAAATTAAACTTCGTATGTTACCACCTCGACATAACAAGTTATTATCATCAATCTGTCTAAGAACAGATTTCTCATAATACTCTACTTGCCTAAAGACAGATCTCTAACGATAGGTATAAAGCACAACTATTTTTATAAAATCACCTACAAATAAAAATATGTCTATGCCAGCATTTGTTATGTTGCATGGTTTCTTATTTATCGCCACTTGGGCACTTTTACTCCCAAACAAAAGGGCATCAATCATCATTTTACACGTATTTAGGCATGGGATTCCCAGGAGTGCAACTAGATATTATGTTCTTCCAGCTGAAAAGTGTTGGGTGTGATCATTGATAGATTCAGCCTCCGGATACCCCATTGCTTGGCCGTTTATGTGAAGATTTCCAGCCATTAATAAAACCAATTTTTGCACGGTTTGTCTGAAGTGAACATTCCCAGCAAGCTTTAGGGTTTTGGGGGTTTATACTAGTCATTAAATAGAACAACCAAATGCTTCGTTTAGTTGCAGACTGTGTAAATGTGGCAAATAAGGTCTAGAAAATGTCATTTATAATGCATATCCTGTTATGAATTTCCAGATATGCTCTAATACTTAATCTCACTGCTTTTCACACATTCAGAGGGTTTCTACAGAATCCTAAAATAAAAGCATTTAAAAACCGAAACGAAAAGCTTTCATTCCTATCAGTGAAGCCTAAAACACTTGTAAAAGAAAAAGGTGATCAAATACCTTTGATTCCGAGGGATGTTTGGCCAGATCCGACGGCCATAAGAGCGTGCTCAATCTGCACGAGCTTTCCCGATGGGCTTCACGCGTTCATGAAATAAAAACAGCGAGAAGATTAGGCAATGCTTCTGCTTAGTAAGTCAAAGACGGAGAAGAGTGGAGAGAGAAACCCTGAACGCGTTCAGTCATACCTGAAAGTGGTGAGGGAAAAGGAGTACTGACTGTCTCCCATAGCTCTTAGATTTCTTGTTGGCTCTGCAAAAACAAAAACGTAATGTGGAGGAGAGAAGCAGGGCGAGGCGAAGTAAAATTTGTGAGGCGCAATGAAAGGTTTCTTCCTTCTCAAGTAAACTAGTGGACTCTGTATACGCTCTACATGTATGCATCAATAGACAAGCCAAAGGGCGACCACACTTTCTTTTATTTTCTTTTTGGGAGTCATGGAGGCAAGGTGTGACCCCATGAGGTTCATTTTAATTACGAAGGAAATGGGTTTAACTTTTTAGTTTTATCAAACGCGCTTTATTTCTGCGTTTTGATTGTGCTATGCGGTGTTGCCCAAGAACCGTGCCGAAGCTTATTATTAGTTAGTGGTTTAATTTAATCGTTTTTACACTTCGTCAATTGCAACTATCAAGTAAATATACACGAGAGATAAGTATAATGGTGGGGTTGTCAAACATGCTAACTTGGTTAATTTTGTATTAAAAACAACTTTTATAAGAGTGGAGTTGCCACAAACTAGTAGAGCTTTGAGTGTGCGCTTAACCAACAAACACACTTCGTTTACAAAATACAATAAGATGAGTTGATCCCTCTTGGGCGTCCAACTATGTCAACTAAACCAACCCCTGTAGCCTGCATCAACTGTTGTTGAACTCGTCTTGAATGTCAGCTTGCCAGACCGCAGTCTGTCACAACCCTGTTGCGTTTTTAAGCTAAGTTGCGTAGTGAACTGCGTCTGCGACTTTAGCTTGGGTTCCTCCCTAGCTCATCTGCCTCAATCAACTTGTCACTTTTTATTTGTATTTTTTTTTTGTTTTGTGGGATCTAAACATGGTTTTCATTGAAAACAAAATTTTATTATTTGATTTCATTCATATGGATACTATGCAGTGTTTCAATGGGTTTAATGGTTAAGAATATGTGTTTCCTCTTAAGAGCTTATAACTTCAAATCCAAAAGAGAGTGGGGTTTGTACACCTCCATAGATTTTAGTAGTCAAAACGTTGCCGATAAAAACCATTGTCCCACAAACAAAGAAGTATCATACACCAAAGTGGTGTTTAGCTAAATTATGACCTTAAAAATAAATTATTAGTAATAATGATAGTAACTATGTTGTATTCATTATAGGCGCGGCAGGAGGGGGAGAGGTCCTCTTTGATCCCAATGACATTCTGGAATTTTCTTTCTCTTGGGGACTAGGAGTTGAAACCTGCAATCGTGTTGAAGCTTTGGCTCTCTGGTAAGGTCACCAACAATCTATGGCCCATGGCATCTCAGAAATCAACGTCTTCTAGGACTCAAGGTTGATCATACAAGCTCTAAATACCTGGAACTTCCCTACACAAATAAGGCTCCGAAAAATTATCAAAAAAATTCATACCCCACTCCTTTCCTTTCAACAAATTCATTTCTTCCATATCCTCTGAAGATTAAATGAGAAAGCCAACAAGGCAGCAAATGATGTAGTCCCCTTGAGCAAATGGACCCTCAAGTTAAATGGAGCTATTACCACTTCTTTTATTCCAAAAGACCCTGGCTTTAATTCCTAGGGGGATAGAATCAGTCTTGGAGGCAACGTGGAGGTCTTGGAATAACCATGCTTTCGACAAGGCACGTCGCATCATTCAAACGAGTAATATTTTCATGCATCCCCATTTGGTTAGGCACTCATTAGTCCCAACCTAGGTGCTCTAGGAGTACGTTGATTTCAGGGTTGGATGTACAATGGCGTCAATTTAGGTGATTCAGGTGTGCAATGATCTCAGCAGGAGGAACTCACACCCTGGCCGCAATCCCCTCCATCAAGTCGTGTGTGTGAAGGATTATGGCATGATTTGGATGGTAAAGGACAATGCAGGTGGAATTCAGGGTTGTTGGCAGGTTAACTCAACTCAAAGGTTTTCAGCATTTTATCATTTGCTTCCTTGGTCTATGTGGGAAAGGCATCTGGTGTCCTCTAGTCATTGTCTGCGTTATAATCTGCTTTTCTTCATGGCGTCAAGCTCTGAGTCGGTTGTCCCAGGTCTTGATCCCAATCAGCTGCTGGAATTGGAAATTAGGGAGCTTAGCAGGAAGGTCAGGGACCATAAACGATTTGCTCGACATCTTGATAAAGAGGGTGGTAGGAGGTTTGAAATGGTAGAGGGAGATTTGATGCAGCTCTGCAAGGACTTCTCGGCTATCGTCAATCAATCAGTCCATGCCCTTCAAGCCCGGTTTGTGGGATTGGAAACTAGGTTCGATAATTTGGAGCTCAAGGTTAGCAAGCTGGAGAAGTGACCCGCTCAAGCAGTACCGCCGACTTTGGTCAGCCCTACTTCAGGCACCTCGGACTTTTGCATACGTTAACTTGCAGGTTATTATTGTTTTCGATTTTATATGTTTTTTGTAAAAAACTTTGTATATGCTTCTGTTAGCATAACTCTTTTTGGGTTCAAGCCTAGAATTGTTTTTCATGCTTGTTAAGTAGCATTTTAAGTTTATGGACTAGTAGACATCCAGGCCATTTTGCCTCTATTTAAAGGCTTATGAATGGGACCCTTTGTTGTATCTGTGGCAGTGGATTTACCACTATTTCCTTAATATAAACTCGAACCATTTATGTCCAAAAAAAAACTATGTACTGTTGTTTCCTTAATATAAACTCTAACCGTTTCTGTTAAAAAAAAAACTATGTTATATTCATTATAAGAATGATATTTCAAAGAAAAGTATTGAAATAATATAATATAGATAGATAGAGAGATAGATATTCACATTGTTGTCAACAAATAAGAGCCATTGTCATCTTAATATTGTTTTGAGTTTTTTTATTATTCTCTTTTAGTTTTTTAATTATGATTTTTTATTTTTGTTTAAGAGGATTATACCTTTAGAATTGGTCATTAAAACACTTGAAACAGATGTGCTAACTTTGTCCCTTGTCTGAAAAAAGACTAATTAAGCCATTTAAGGAGAGAAATTTTGGATCCTGAGCGATTTGCACGAGCTAAACCCAGCGATATGAGCGATCTGCTCGAGCTTCATCCCTGGAGCGACCTGCACGAGGAGGAGACCTGCTCGTTGTCAGAGGAGCTGGGCTTGAACCGAGACTGATTTGGATCGTGGTCTGCCAAGGGTGGCGTTGAGATTGCTGCCTGAGGCCATCCTGGCAAAGCTGGAGGACAAAGATGGGCTCTCCGATCCCTGAGGATCGAGATCCGTCCCAGGCTCCTCACCTGGATGAATTTGATCGCCTGATCTCATCTTACACCAAGAGATCCGGCAATTCCGAACTCCCGAAATTTGTCAAAAGGCTTGAAGATGTGCCGGAGGTTGCCCTCCCTCCGGAGGAAACCATCCGGGTAGCTCTTTCCCTTGCAGATCGAGCCCTGATTGGTCAATTTACGGGGCTCTGGCCTTCGCCCAAATCAACGGACAGCTGGGTTCAGAGAAACTGGAGACCCCTAATCTCCAACAATGTTGCTTCCTACTCCGTCGGGCGAGGGTTTTTCCTCTTTGACTTCGAATCCAAGGATGATAAAGAGCTGATCTTTTGAAACGGGCCCTACTTCATGGGGCCGCAAGGTCTTTACCTCAACAGGTGGACGTCGGACTTTGATCCTGAGGCTGACACGCCAAGAGCAGTGCTAGTTTGGGTCAGGCTGCCCAATCTCCCAATGCATTGCTGGAACCCCAAATCCCTCCAGGACATAGGGACTGCGTTGGGGAATTACATAGATGTAGCGAGCCCGAAAGATCAATACGCTTGTGCTCGAATCTGCGTTGAGGTCGACCTAGAAGCTGGTCTCCCGGAAGCTATCAAGTTAACCGTGGGAAGCTGGTCCCATTTCCAAAAACTTGATTATGAACAATTGCCCTTCAAGTGCAGAGGATGCCATGAGTATGGGCATTTTATCCGCAACTGCCCAAAAAAACCTGAGAACCAGCAGGACAAAGCAGAGGGATGGCAAAAGGTGTCTAGATCTAAATCCAAACATCAATCCGGGAAGGGAGCTAAAAAAGGTGAAGGGACCAGTGATACAAGGGCCACTAATCTTGAAGGCTCAGTGGAAGCAACCAAGACTAAAGCAACGCCGGAAATAAGGGAAGACCTAACTGAAACTGGTGAGAAATCCAGCAATGAAGGGAACAAATAATCTGAAGCAGAAATATCAGCACAACATATGAAGGATCCAGAGGAAGAAAAAGGCCCGGTCACTGCAGGGGAAACCTTGGGGAACTCAGAAGAAGACACTGGATCGGAGGAAGAGGAAGAGGAGGAGGGGGAGATCGAAATAACCACTCCGAGAAGACCTAAAACAAGGGGAAGAAAATCCAGGAAAGAAATAAGAGAGCAAGCCTCTTACAAGGATAAGCTGCAAGGATCTCAGCTAATTTTGGAAAAGCTCCTGAACTCTGCTAGGAACACCCGACAGCAAGGGCATGCCCAGAAAGGGATGCCTAAGCTCCCCAAAAGTAAGTAATGTGGGTCCTCTCCTGGAACTGTAGAGGTCTGGGAACTAAAATCAAAGAAGAAGCAATGTTAGATCTATCTTCTTTACATAAGACGGACATCTTCCTGATCCAGGAGACGAAGATGGAGGAAGCCGCCTTCCTCCAAGTCAGTCAAAAATTTTGGAAAGGCAAAGGAAAAGCTGCAATAAGCTCAAGAGGGGCTTCTGGCGGCATCGGAACCCTTTGGAATGACAAAGAATTTGATACGGTTGGTATCAAGAACAGCAGCCATTGGATCCTTACCCAGCTTAGGCAGAAAGCCTCAAACTCTCTGGTAAGTATCTTCAACATCTATGCTCCCAATTCTGCAGCAGAGAAACACTCCTGCTGGGACCTCTTGCGTGAGGAGAAGAGTAATCTGCATGGTAACATAATAATTGCAGGCGATCTTAATGTCACTTTAAGTCCTGAGGAAAAGAGAGGAGGGTCCTTGGTCAAGGACCCCATCAGGGAGACGGTTGATGAAATCATCCTAGATTGGGATCTCATGGACGTTAAACCTACGGCTGGAAAGTATACCTGGAACAATAAAAGAGTAGGGCCTGGACATATTGCCGCAAGACTCGACAGATTTCTAGTTCAGGAATCCTTCCTCCTGCTGGGGATGAATATTTCCTCCACAATTCTACCCTTTGGAGTCTCAGATCATAGGCCCATTCTCCTTGAGATGGTTGTTATCAAGAATTGGGGCCCAATTCCTTTCAAGTTTAATCCACTCTGGGCAAAGCACTCTGACTTCCTCCAAATTGTAACCAATTCGTGGTCCCCACCGGTCAATGGCTCTGCCTTCTACGTATGGGAGGAAAAGTTAAAAAGATTGAAAATCTGCCTTAAGCGCTGGGCCAAAACCATACCCTCCCCTTCAGACCAGAAATCTCAAGCAGAGAAGGAACTCGAGGGCCACCAGGCTGCGCTGGAGGCCAAGGACGTGACTGCTAAAGATCTCATTGATGAAGCCGTTCTACATGCTAATCTTCACCAAGCCTGCAAAATCGAATCTGACTGGTGGAAGATTAAGGCCAGATGTGATTGGCTGGTTGATGGGGACAAAAACACTAGATATTTTCACAAGCAGGCCACTGCCAGAGTCAATTTCAATCATGTGAAAGAGATCCATGCCCAAGATCGCGTTATAACCAGCCATGATGAAATTAAAACTGAAGCTTCCAGATATTTCAGTGAACTCTACACGGCCCAGCCTGCTGAGGAGGACGCTAAAATCCTGAACCTAATTCCCAGCTCCATTAAAACCAGCGATAATGATTCACTTACCCAGGCTATTTCGATGGAGGAGATTAAGAGAGCTATTGATGGAATGAAGGATGACAGGGCTCTGGGACCGGATGGTTTTAACGCCACATTTGTTAAACTGTGCTGGAACATCATCAAGAAAGACTTAATTAAAATGGTCCGGAAGTCCCAGAGATGCAGTAAAATTGGCGGAAGCACCAATTCGGCATTTCTGGCCTTAATTCCCAAAGAGAAGGAGGCCAAAAACTTTGACAGGTTCAGGCCTATTTCTTTGTGCAATATAGGCTATAAAATCATCACTAAGGTCATGGCAAGCAGACTCAAGTATATACTTTCGAGACTGATCCCGGAGAACCAAGGAGGATTTGTAAAAGGCAGGAAGATTTGGGAAAACATCATTTTAGTTCAGGAGGCTATACACTCCAGCCTGAAGAACGGTGACAAGGGAATGGTGGTCAAAATCGATCTGGCCAATGCCTTTGACAGGGTCAGCCATCTATTTCTTTTCCAGGTGATGCAGAAATTTGGTTTCGCCCCTGCCTTTATTTCTTGGGTTCGGGCTTGTATTAGCAACCCGTGGATTTCCCCACTTGTCAATGGCAGAGCTGGGCCCTTCTTCCAAGCCTCGAGAGGCCTGAGGCAAGGATGCCCGCTCTCCCCGCTCCTTTATGCCATCCAAGCCTCTGTTCTTAGCTTTCAGCTAGAGACTGCCAGGCTTGACCAGGATCTCCCCGGAATCCAAATAGCCAGAGGTATCAAAGAAATTAATCACGCGCAATTTGCGGATGACACGATCTTACTAGGTGGTGCTAGTAACATTATTGGCAGACGATTCAAGACTGAGCTGAGCCGTTACTGCCTTGACTCTGGAGGCCAAGTTAACCTCAGGAAAAGCCAGATCTATGGCTGGAACATCAATCGAGGGAAATGTCAGATATCTCCCGGAGCCTCAACATTGGCGGAGTCACTGACTGGGAGTCCTTCAACTATCTAGGGGTCCCCATATTCAAAATCAAGGCCAAGAGCTCGGCCTGGAACCCGGTGGTGGAGAAAATTAAAAGCAAAATCCAAGGCTGGGGATCAACCTGGTTAAACTTGGCTGGGAAAGTTGTCTTAATCAAGGCTGTCTTGAACAGCTACTTGATCTATCAAAGCTCTCTTCTTCTTGCCCCGGCCAAAACCATCAATCAAATTGAAGGACTGATAAGGTCCTTTCTCTGGCAGGGGGGCAGCACTGGTGGAAGCAAGAAGTTTGCGTTGGTAAGCTGGAGAATTATTAAACGAACTAAGTCTGAGGGAGGTCTCCATATCAGAGATCTCAAGATCCAAAATTTGGCTATGGGAGCCAAGCTGATCTGGACTCTGCTAGTTCCCAAGCCCTCTTGGTCCAGCCAAGTTCTGAAAGCTAAATATTTCAGGGGCAGCCGGCTCAGATGCCTGGAAGGTGTCCTTAGGAACCAGAATGGTTCCACTATTCACAAAATTTGTCTCAAGGCGCTGCCCCAATTTATTGATGGCCTGTACTGGGTCCCCGGCAACGGGAAATGCATTAAAATTTGGCATGACTCTGTTCTGGGCAAGACTCCTCCACAGCTTCCTCACCTGCAGCAAAGGATGGACGCGCTGGGAATGACAACGTACTGGGACATCTCCAAGTGGGAAAACTCTGCAAGCAAACGCTGGATTGGCTGGAATCTGCCGGAACTGTCTGATGATTTTGATGCAGAGAAATCTCAGCTCCTTGAACATCTGGTTGGAATCGCCCCTCTAGGCCAAAATCAAAGGGATAAGCGAGGATGGGGAGAACGTTCAGGCAATTACACTGCCTTTGAAGGATACCAGCGTTTTTCAGCTAACTTCAACGTTCCTGGCAATCCCAAAGTCTGGAACTATAATTGGTCCAACTCCACGCTGCCTAAGATCGACCACTTCATATGGACGCTGCTGCATGGCAAAATTTGACGGGAGAGAACCTGACAAGGAAGGGGATCGCTGGCCCATTCAGATGCCCCCTGTGTGCCAACGCTGAAGAAACCATAACGCACCTGTTTTTCCAGTGTTCATTTGCCAAATCAGTCTGGAAGGGCGTGTTTGACAGCTGGGGAAGATTAAGGAGGATGCCAGAGAATATTCATGACTGCATCAACAATTGGGAAAATTTGTATCCGGGCGAGTTGACTGAGAAGAGGGGCGTGAGAAGTTGTTGGCTTAAAATACCAAAATTGATTTGCTGGTGTTTATGGAACGAAAGGAATTACAGGATTTTTCAGGATAAAATGCAATTCACGTGTAAGGTAGTAGTCAAAATTCAGGCATTGGTTATGGAGGTTATTAATATTTCAAAGCTTCCGAGCAACAAAGGGACTCTAACCGAAAAAGAAAAAGAGAAGATGAAGAATCTCACACCCCTGGCTGATAACTTAGTAGCTGCTAAGAAACTGGAGACGTNGAATCTCACACCCCTGGCTGATAATTTAGTAGTCGCTAAGAAACTGGAGACGTGGGAGATCAGGATGGATAACTCTCAATTCGGCAATTGGCTGAAAGAGAGGAAAATTTTTAAGCTCTTCTTTGACGGGGCCTCCAAAGGGAACCCAGGGAAGGCCGGAGGGGGTGGAGTCATCATCAATCCAGACGGGGAAGTCGAGGTGGAGTACAGTTGGAATATTGGTTATGAAACTAATAACATTGCAGAGGCCTACGGGCTTTGGCAAGGCCTAAATCAATTGCTGGTTAAAAAGGTTGAAGAAGTTCTGGTATTTGGAGACTCCAGGATTATCATCCAGGCAATGAATGGAGGAAGGATAAGTGACAATAATAGAACTGCTAGATTGACTAGAAGAACTAGATCTCTTTCCAAGCTGTTTCGAAAGATTAGATACTTTCATATTCTAAGAGATCTCAACGTCTTGGCGGACATGGCTGCCAATAAAGCCATAGATGTGGAGCTTAATGGATTATTAGTTAACTCGGTTGTTCACATTGATATTCCTCCTTAGATCCTCGGATGGACAGTGAATGTTTGAAGGGGTAGCGAGGTGAAATCTGTCATGTATCTCTCTACAGCAATTTACTGCTGATTTTTAATAAACTCCATAACCGTTCTTGTTAAAAAAAAAAACTTTGTCCCTTGTCCCACAAATAAGAGGGTCTCATACACCAATTTGGTGTCTTGCTTGGCGATGACCTTAAAAATAGATGATTATTATAATAATAATAATTATTATTATTATTATTTATGGAAACATGTCCATTTGATAAATGTCCTTGATTATTGATTATAGCATTGTAAAATTTATATCACACTCTAATCTTCTTAGTGGCTCCATGTTACTTTACACATAAAAAATCAAATGTTTTATATAATTATGATTATTTGCATTTTCATACAAGAACATATAATCGTTTCATTTGGTTTTTTTTCACTAAAAAAAGACAATATTCATTAAAAATATTTGTAAACATGTACAATACAGAGACATAGAAAGCGACCAGAAGAGGCCAAACGAGAAAATAAAAACAGACATGATAGACAACAGATAAACCAACGCCAGCTGATGGAGATAGTCCAAAAAAACCCAGAGACAAAATGACTGAGTATAGTCCTTCAGTCAGATACACATTAGACAGAGAAAAAGATCCAAAACCCAACAAAAAATAGGGGGCCATACTCAGCCAAGCCCCAAGCCTTCAAACGTAGGTAGGCATGCGTCCACGATCCAGTAGCAAGCCAACCACCGATCTTTTTTCAAAATGAATGAAGTCACTCTCCACCTGGAGGGCCTTCTTCGAGAGTGCATCCGCCATTGAGTTATGATCATGTAGGATATGGGCGAATGATAAATCGTTAAAAGTATCTATCAAAGACCGAATACGTTGAAGCCATGACTGCAGGTATACACAGTGGATGTGATTCAACCCCATCGCCTAGTTAATTGTTATCTTCGAATCCCCGTAGATGTGGATTCCATCAAAATTCGTAAACTCAACAAAATGGAGAAGAATCCATAATGCAATCAATCTGCCTTTTGTATTAGAACCATTACAGCAATTGAACCAGAGTTGATAGCAAGATTGATATGTTGTCTTTAAAATTGCACCAGCTCCACAAAGGGACGAATCTGCCTGTGAAGCGTCGTTGAAGAAGCCAAACATACTATGAGTCGGGGACATTACCTTAGGCTCCTTTATGTGCTGACAAGCCCGACCACCATTTGCGAGATCCCCCCTGAATTATAAGAAAGCCAACATATTCGTGTCCGCGATGACAGAGCAACTCAGCCTCCTTCCTTAAAAAATGATCAAGTTCCTACATTTCCACAACTCCCACAAAATGAAACATGGGAGAGCTTTCCATTCTGGGTATTTTTTCCACCACATATAGAAACATGAAGACAGAGAATCCCTGATCCATGGTGAAGAATCATTAATGGCAGAACCCACTCTCTCCTAGACAAATTTGCAAAATATGCAAGAGACAAATAAATGGACTATGCTCTCCCCATTTTTCCCACATAAAAAACAAATTCCAGGACCGATCAAGCCCCTGCGGTTCAGGTTATCCCAAGAGAGAAGACAATTTTCGAGAGCCAACCAGCAACAAATAACTAACCTGAGGGGAATTTTCCATTTCCATATCTGGTACCACCACTCACACTTACCTGGAACAACCTGCATTAGGAGGTGATATGCCATTTTTGCAGTGATAATACCCCTGACCGGTTCGAAGGTCCATTTGATCACATCAGGGGATGAGCTTAAAGTAATCGCTCCCAGCTTTAATCCATGAATGTATGCAGACCATTCTGAACCTTGAGAACCATAGAGACCCATTTCGGCAACTGATAACCATCCCTATAAAGTAGACCCCCGATCTGAACTAGAGGTTGAATGATAGAGAGTATAAATCCCCTTGCAGTGGAGATGGAAAATCAAGTCCTGGGATAGTTTATATTCACTAGGACCTCCCATAATTGGATCTTCACCAACCCGAACTTCCCTTCCGTCCCCCAGAGACCAAACCAACCACGACGAAAAAAGGTCAAAGGCTCCAAGCAAGCCTGCCCAAATATTGGATATATTTATGCTTGGAGACCTGTAACATGTCACCCATTGAATGGTAGATATTTTCCGGATATATTTTTCTTTTATTACCTGTGACCACAAACTATTCCCGAAGATTACCAACCAAATGCTTTTTTCCCTAAGTGCCAAAAAGAAGAAGAACAAGTTCTTCAAACCCCACCCCCCACATTCCATAGGGCGAGCAATTACCTCCCATCTAACCAAATGGTATTTGGATTGTTTCATCTCACTAGACCAAATGAAAGCCATGATCATCATTCTAATCTTGTTGATGATGGAAATAGGAATCTTACATAAAAAGAACCAGTACACTGCCATATTAGAGAGGACTGCACGGGCTAGCGTTAAGCGGCCACCCATAGATAACCACTGCCATCCCCAGCTTTTTATCCTGCTAGAAAACCTTTGAAGTAACCATCCCCAGTCCCTGAAATTGTATCCATTGGGTTTTAAGAAATAACCCAGGTATTTTGTGCCATCCACTAATTGGAAGGGATGCATCTGCAATAAACTCCCCATCTCAAACCAATGAGACTCAAAGCCTTTGTTCAGCATAAGCCTTGATTTGCGCTTACTGATGCTTAACCCCGACACAACACAGAAAATCTAAACAATGTTTTGAATTTCAACCCATTTAGAAATAGATCGAGATCCCATAATCATAATGTCATCAACGAACATGAGATGTGTGACCTGGAGATTTTTGCTAATCTTTATGCCTTTTATCAAACCCACCTCCTTAGCCTCCAGGAGCATTCGACTCAATCCTTCTATTATTGGCAAAAATAGGAAAGGGGATAGAGGGAATCCCTATCGCAACCCTCATTCAGCTTGAAAAAACTTTGTTGGGGAGCCATTGACTAAAACTGCATATGATACTGAGGTTACACACCCCATTATCCATTTCATCATTCTTAAAGGAAGGCCTATTTGGATCAAAATAAATATGAGGAAACACTAGGACACCCGGTCATATGCTCTGTTTAGATCAAGCTGCAATACTCCTGCCTTCATTGCTTTGAGTTTAACGCTGTGGAAAACCTCCTGAGCCACACCCACCGCTTCTAAGATCTGGCAATTTTGTGGGAAACCAAATTGTTCCGCCGAGAGGCCCCACTATAGAATAGGTTTTAACATATTTGCAATTAACTTTCCTATTTATTTGTAAACATAGTTACACAGTGAAATCGGGCAGAAATCCCCCAAGTCTTCTGTTTGATATTTCTTCAGGATTAATGCCACGAAAGTTGAATTCATATCCCCTGGGATCATACCTCTGATCCTAGATTCTTCCACTGCCCGCAAGAGATCTGGCCCCACAAGGTCAAAACAGTCCTTATATAGTTCCATAGACCACCCATCCAAGCCAAGGGTTTTTGAGTCGGCCGAAGCCCGTATGACCGCCTTCAATTCCGCTAAATTGACCGACTGAAACATCAAATCCCCATCCATCTCATCAAATCTTCAAGGGTATTCTTTAACAACTCGCAACTGATCCAAAATCAAAATGTTTCTTTCAACACTATAATAGGACTTAAAATATTCATGGGCCGCCCTTGCAATGCCTTCCTGGTCTTTGATCATCATACCCGCCTCTGATTTCACCGCCCATATAAAATTTACATTCCGCCTGTGTTTGGCATAGTTATGGAAAAATTTGCAGTTAGAGTCACCAGCCTCCAACCAGATCATTCGACTAGACAACTTGGCCTTCTCATACTCGATCTGAAGAATGGATGATTTCTGCTTTTCTAGGCCTAACAATAAATCTTTTTCTTGCTGGTTCCAATTCGGTAAGGTAGACTTTTCCATTAAAACACCAATTTTGATGTATATTTCCTTCAAAGACTTGTTGTTCACGCCGATCGAGCTTTAACCCACGCTTTAACTTTCCCATTTAACCTGCATATATTTTCTAACAGTAGTTCGAAAGGAGATAAATCACGCATGTAGTCATCGACCAACCAAAACTTTGCTATAAGATCCTCGAAGTTGTCCACCTTCAGCCATTGATGGTTGAACTTGAATGGTCTGGGAGGACCCGAATCGCCCAATTCTAATTCCAGAGAGATGGCATGATGGTCCAAAAATCTGGACAGATCTACCCATGATCTGTATTTTGACATTTTTTCCAGCAAGGACTCTGACATCATGAATCTGTCCAGGCGTTTTGACACCCACTCCAAGCCAACCTGACTATTACACCAGGTAGGTGACAATGGGACTGGTTCCACGTCCACAAATTTTGCTTCCCCAAAAAGGTCAACAAAATAGTCTGTTGAAGGATCCATCTTTGCCCTTGAACCCTATAATTCACAAGGAGACTAGGTGAAATTTAGATCACCAACTATCACTAAATTTTGGAGTTCAAAGGTCCCGTCAACTAAAATCCGATCCTAGAACATCTCTTTGTTATTGTACGGACCATATACATTTATAATATCGAGTTATTCTGAGATATCCTCGAAGTAACCTGTCAACAAAACCCCTGCAGACACAACGAAAGCTTTTAACTTAGCTTTGCAAGGATCCCAAGCCGCCAAAAGACCTCCCGAAAGGCCCAAGGCATCCACCGACGCCACCTCCCAATCGGGCATTAGTTTTTGAAAAAAAGAGCATGCTGATAAAGCCGAGACCATTGTATCCTATAAGAAAACAACATCAGGTTGAACCCTCTCTATGTTCCTTTAGAGAGCAAGATGCTTCTAGAGGCCCCCCACCCCTCTAATGTTGATACATGTAATTTTCATTTTTGAACCCTGGAAAGGGCTTTAATGTCTCTAAGTGCCCCGAGTTTTGCAGAAGAATTGGATGCAAGTGTAATGGGAGTTGTTTCACCCCCCTCAATATTTGGCCCCTTCTTTACTTTTCTCCCGCTGCAAGTTTTTATGGGCGAAAAGTCTGGTTTTAGTCCCCCCTTTAAAGCCCCCCTAGCATAAAAAGGGTTTGGAGAGACCTCCAAACATTTAAAGGGAGGAAATTACTCCTTAGACACCTCCAGGACAGGTATCGAGAGACCCTTTTTGCGAGGACCTGTGAAGATGGTCAACGACTTTGTTTTTAACATGCTCTTATCAGAAGCTGTGGTAACTGCGACCACCGACACTTCAGGGATAGAAGTTGTTGGGGAAGGGGAGGGTTCGTCTTCTTCTATGATGCCTATCTCGACCTGGGTGTCCAAAATACTGAACCCAGAGATAGCTCCTTTTGATGATGAGCCAAAATCAAAGCCATTTAAACCCCCATAGGGCGTAGACGAGACCAAACCATCACCATCATCCTTGGTTTTTTGTGGCATGACTAAGTTTATTTTTGAGGAGGTGTGGGCTCCTTTTATCCCATTAACAGACTGCAATGGGACACTCACCCCCCGATAGAAGAAAGTGTCGCCTACCAAAACTTTTTCACCCACAACATCACCTTTTTTCTCCAAAGATTGGACAAAATTGCATTCATTTGTGTCTAAAGTAGAAACAAAGGAAGGATTCAAGGAATGCACTTACTCAAGTATGGCCGACCCGACAGGAGTGTTGAGCCAGGCAATATGTGAGAATTATGAGAGACCATAAAAGCTGGGGAATCTTTGCATGAATCCTCCGTAGACCACGCTTCAACCTCAGATGATCCTAGATCAGAGTCCGAAGTTGAAGATCTACAATCTTTCCATGGGTGGCCAACCGCATGACACCTAGAGCAATGGAATGGGACGCCCTAATAATAAAGAAGTTGAGAGAATGTGCGGTCCCTCAATTCGATGACCGTCTTCTTGTGAAAACCCAGGTTCATATCAATTTCTACCAGAATCTTTCCAACCCTCCTATCTACCCCATGTAGCAGGCTCTCCTCCAGATGTATAAAACGACCGAGGTAGTTCCCAATCGCCATGAAGGCCTCTCGGTAACATAAACAGAGGGGAATATTGGGCAATAAAACCCATATATGTCGCATGTGGATTTTTGAGGTCAATGGTTTGGCTTTGCATGTGAATTTTTGAAGGACGGCTGCTGATCAAGCATGCACTGGGCGATTTGGACGAGACGAGGAGGAGGACGCAGCCCCTTAAGGGCCGAGGCTGATCTGACAGCGTGAGCACTAGATCCAAGCCCAATCCAGAGGCTGCATGCAATCAGATTGACTGATTGAGCTGGTCGATTAGCTCCTGGAAGCTGTGGAGGCCCTCTCCCCTGAATCCATGCATTGAAGCTGGCCCAGAGTGGGTGGGGCATTAAGATGGTGGAGGAGGTAGGTGATGAATCCTTGCCTACCCGTTCGGAAGCCTTCGATAGGATAATCAACATTCATGCCAAGCGATCAGGCAAAAGAGAATTGCCAAAATTTGTTAAGCGAATAGAAGATGTGCCAGAGGTAGCCCTTCCCCCGGAAGAAACGATCCGGGTTGCCCTGTCACTAGCAGACCGGGCATTGATCAGGAAGTTCACAGGGTTATGGCCCTCACCCCAAACCACTGATAGCTGGGTTCAAAGGAACTGGCGACCGCTAATATCCAAAAACGTGGCCTCCTACGCCATCGAAAGGGGATACTTCCTCTTTGACTTCGAATCCAAAGACGACAAAGACTTAATCTTCAGGAATGGGCCCTACTTCATGGGGCCGCAAGGTATTTACCTCAATGGATGGTCACCGGACTTCGATCCGGAAGCCGATACCCCTAAAGCTATCCCAATCTAGGTCAGACTACCCAACCTACCTATGCACTGCTGGAATCCCAAATCCCTACATGCTATAGGGGACGCACTGGGAAAATATATCGACATGGCTAGCCCAAAGGACCAATATGCTTGCGCCCGCATTTGCGTGGAGGTCGACCTCAAAGCTGGACTACCAGAAGCTATAAACCTGACAGTGGGGAACTGGTCTCACCTTCAGAAACTGGACTATGAACAACTCCCCTTCAAGTGCAGAGGCTGCCACGAGTACGGGCACTTCATTTGAAACTGCCATAAAACTCTGGAAAGCTAGCAGGAGAAGGGGGAAGGATGGCATAGGGTGAACAGATCCAGATCTAAAAACCAAACTGGTGGGGGCCCTAAGAAAGGTGAGGGGAGTGGCCCATCCGAAAAACTCCAAGAGCCTCCAAGATCCACAGAATCAGTGGAAGCAAGGGAGGAACCCATAGAAACAGAAGGCAGATCTAGCCATGAAAAGAGCAAAGAACCGGAAATAGTCATCTCAAACCAAGGGAGAGACAATGAGGAAGACACAGCGGAAACTAAAGAAGGAGAAAGTCAGGGAAAATTTGAGGAAGAACCGGACTCGGAAGAAGGGGAAATTGAAATAACAACTCCAAGACTGACCAAAACAAAAGAAAGGAAATCTAGAAAAGAAGTATGGGAGCAAGCAACATACAAGGATAAGCTGCAAGGATCCCAACTAACCTTGGAAAAGCTGTTGAAAAACCCATGCAACACCCGTCAGCATGGGCATGCCTCGAAAGGGATGCATACGGCTTCCAAAAGTAAGTAATGAAGGCTATTTCCTGGAACTACAGAGGGCTCAGTATCAAAGGCAAGGAAAAAGCTATGCTAGATCTAATCTCTCTTCACCAACCGGACATCTTGCTGATTCAGGAAACCAAGCGGGAGGAGACAACATTCCTCCAAACCAGTAAAAAATTTTGGAAAAAAAAAGGCACTGCTGCTTTAAGCTCCAAAGGAGCATCCGGGGGTATAGGAACCCTATGGGATGACAGAAAATTTGAAGCTATGGTGATAAAAAACAATACTCATTGGATCCTCACAGTGCTGAAACAAAAAGACACCAACTCTCTGGTAAGTATAATTAACATATATGCTCCTAATTCTTATGGCGAAAAAATAAACTGCTGGAATCTTCTCCGTGAAGAACGAAATAATTTGCAGGGTAATGTCATATTAGCTGGGGATCTGAACCTCATTCTTAGTCAAAATGAAAAAAGAGGGGGCTCCAGCTATACAGACCCCATCGTAAACATAGTGGAAGACATCATTACGACCTGGGACCTCATTGATATCAAGCCATCTACAGGGAAATACACTTGGACCAATAGGAGGTTTGGGCCCGGGCACATTGCGGCCAGACTTGATCGATTCTTGGTTCAAGATAATTTCCTCCTGCTAGGCCTGATTATATCCTCCAAAATCCTTCCCTTTGGAGGATCCGATCATAAGCCCATCCTGCTGGAAATGGTGCAAGAAAAAAACCTGGGACCCATACCGTTTAGATTTAACTCCATGTGGGCCAAGCATGATGAATTCCTTCAGATTGTAGCAGACTCTTGGGCCCATCCGGTCACCGGCTCTCCCTTATTTGTATGGGAGGAGAAGCTGAGGAGGCTCAAAAAAACACTGAAGAGTTGGGCCAAGACGCTCCCAATTCCAAATTCTGCCAAGCTTCAAGCTGCCCACGAGCTGGAGTCGCACCAGGCCGTTATGGAGGATAAAGATGTGACTATAAATGACATTCAAAAAGAGACAATTTTGCAGCTGAACCTTCACGTGGCGTGCAGAGAGGAGGCCGAATGGTGGCGCCTCAAATCCAAATGTAAATGGTCGAGGGACGGTGATAGAAATTCAAGTTTCTTCCATAAATTGACTGAGGTCAAGAAAAATCAAAATAACGTCCTTGAGATTCAGATCAATGATAAGATAATCAGCCAATTTGACGAAATTAAAGCTGAAGCCACCAACTACTTCAGCGAGCTGTTCACCGATCAGCCTACCCCTAGTGACGGCCAGCTTTTGAACCTTGTCCCCAATTCAATCAAGAGTAGTGACAATGACCACCTGAACCAAATCATCACGCTGGAGGAGATTAAAGATACTGTCGCTGCCATGGAGGAGGACAGATCCCCAGGACCAGACGGGTATAATGTGAACTTCATATCTATCTGCTGGGACATTGTTAAAAAAGATTTACTTAAAATGATCAGAAAGTCTCAGAGCTGTAGCAAGATCGGAGGAAGTACGAATTCAACCTTCTTAGACCTCATTCCAAAGGAGAAAGATGCTAAGACCTTTGACAGGTTCCAGCCAATTTCATTGTGTAACATAGGGTATAAAATCATTACTAAGCTCATGGCTACCGGATTAAAGCACATCCTACCAGTCATTATCCCGGAAAACCAAGGTGGATTCATCAAAGGAAGGAAAATTTGGGATAATATCATTTTAGTGCAAGAAGCCATCCACTCTAGCCTGAAGAATGGAGACAAAGGAATGGCGGAAAAATTAGACCTGGCAAATGCTTTTGACAGAGTTAGCCATTCATTCCTCCTTCAAGTAATGCTGAGATTTGGTTTTGCTCCCAAATTTGTCTCTTGGGTCAAGGCCTGTATCAGCAAGCCGTGGATTTCCCCCCCCATTAACGGAAGAGCTGCCCCATTTTTCCAAGCTACGAGAGGTCTGAGGCAAGAATTCCCACTCTCACCCCTACTATACGCCATTCAGGCCTCGGTACTCAGTTTCCAATTGGAACACGCTAGACTAGAGCAGGAGCTGCCAGGCATAAGGCTGGCTAGAGGAGTCAAAGATATTAACCACTCTCAGTTTGCCGATGATCCTATTTTAATGGGAGGTGCCAGCCAGATCATAGCTCGTCGATTCAAAGCTGAACTGAACCGTTACTACCAGGCCTCTGGAAGTAAAATTAATCTCAGGAAGAGTCAGATCTTTGGATGGAACATTAACCCGAGGGAAATGTCAGATATATCCCAAATTCTAAATATAAACGGAGCTGTAAGTTGGGACTCTTTCAAATACCTAGGGGTGCCTATTGTCAAAATAAAACCCAAGTCTTCGGACTGGAATCCCATAGTGGAAAAAATTAAAAAGAAAATATCAGGTTGGGGGACTGCATGGCTGAATCTAGCGGGGAAGGTTGTTCTAATTAAAGTTGTCCTGAACAGCTACTTGCTCTACCAATGTTCTTTGCTCCTAGCACCGGGCAAAATCATAAATCAAATTGAGGTATTACTGAAATCCTTTCTCTGGAATGGTGGGAACAATGGAGGAGGTAAAAAGTATGCTCTGGTAAGCTGGAAAATCGTTAAGCTGCCCAAAAATGAGGGAGGACTTCAAATCAGGGACCTCAATTGTCAAAACTTGGCGATTGGGGCCAAATTACTCTGGAATATGCTAAATCCTAAACCAACCTGGTGTAGTCGGGCTCTTAAAATTAAATACTTTCCAGGATCAAGGCTTAGATGCCTGGAAGGAGACCACGTGAAGACTAAGGGGTCCCCCATATTCAATCTGTGTAGAAAAATCGTTGTCTCATTTTATCGAAAAGTTATACTGGATACCGGGTAATGGGAAAGACATAAACTTCTGGAAGGATTCGATCCTTGGTAAACTCCCTCCACGTCTACCTCGTTTGCAAGCTTGGATGGAGGCGAGAGCTCTGTCAACGCTATGGAGTATATCAGATTGGGAGGTGAACTATCCAAACCGCTGGTTATCATGGGTAATGCCGGACTGCCCAGATGCGTTGGAGATTGATAAATTGAAGCTGCTCAATCACCTGGCCGGGATAGCACTGATTTCCCTCTCCCGGAAGGATAGACGTGGCTGGGGCAATCGAATTGGCATCTATACCACAGCTAAGGGGTACAACGTGTATGCAGCCTCCTACAATGTGCTAGCGAATCCTGCAATATGGAATTACAATTGGAACAACAAAACGCTGCCCAAAATTGATGTGTTCACTTGGACATTGATTCATCAAAGATTGCTGACTGGAGAGAATCTGGAGAAAAGGGGGATAGCAGGCCCATTCAGATGCCCTCTCTGTGCTGTAAACTCAGAATCTATATCTCATCTCTTCTTTAACTGCACATATATCGTCTCAATCTGGAAGGAAGTAATACTGAATGAAGAAGATGGGTTTCAATGGAATGGAAGTAATCAGGAATTCTTCATCAATAGGGAAAAAATGTACAAGGGTGAGCTGGGTAAAAAAAAAGGTGTGAGAGCCTGCTGGCTGAAACTATCTAAAATTGTTTGCTGGTGCATCTGGATAGAAAGAAATCAGAGAATTTTTCAGAATAGGAGTCAACCGGCATGGAAGGTAATTGTCAAAATCAATGCTCTTCTTGGTGAGGTGGTAAGAAGCACCACGATTCCGTACAACAAAGCAGAGTTGACAGAAAAAGAAAAAAAATGGATGCAAAGTCTCAATATTTAGGAAAATAACAGCATAGCCATAAAAAATTTGGAGGATTGGGAAATCAAAATGGACAAATCCCAATTTGAAAACTGGTTAAGAGAAAGGAAGATATTCAAACTGTTCTTTGATGGAGCTTCAAAAGGGAATTCGGGGAAAGCGGGAGGGGGAGGAGTTGTCATAAACCCAACAGGGAAAGTGGAAATCGAATACTCCTGGAACATCGGACACGAGTCTAATAATATGGCAGAAGCATATGGGCTCTGGCAAGGCCTTAAGCAGGTGCAAAAAGTAGGAGCGGATGAAGCTGTGGTTATCGGAGAGTCGAGGCTAATTATCCAAGCAGTGAGCGGAGGAAGAAGGAGAAAAAATGAGCAGATGGAAAGACTGTTAAAAAGAATAAGATATACGATCAAAAGGTTCAGGAAGATTGAATTCTTTCATGTTCTCAGGGAGCTTAATATGAGGGCGGACAAAGCAACTAATAAATTCATAGATATAGGGTGCTATGAACTCAAGGTTAATTCAAAGATAAATCTGGAAATTCCTCCATAATTAGCCTTCTGTCTAAGGATGGGGAGTTTTAACGGATCTCTATAATCTTGATCAGTGTCTTTAAGCTGAACCACTCATATTAATATAACCGTTTTTGTTAAAAAAAATAAAAATAAAAATAAAACCCATATATGTCTATATCTTAAATGCTCCGATATCGGGTCAAAACAGTAATGCCAACGACGAAGCATGAGGCTTCCCTAACCACGAATCCAAGTAGAGTTAAGTACATAGGAAGCGTGGGCTTTTGTTCAGAAGAGAAAACCATACTAACCTTTCTACATCATGGAAATGGTAGGAGTATAACCCAAAGATGTACCACAGAGAGTCACCGCTGATGACTCAATCTCGCTGCAACTCATAGCTTTATAACTAAACTTTCCCACCAGGTCCTTTAAAGTCATGCCTACCATCTCCTCCATACCCACCCCGCGTCCCAGGGTCATTTTGTCTTCATCAGATCGCAACTTTCATTTTCTATACCGGCCATAATTTCACCTTCTAAATGGTTTGCTTGTATGAACCCTAGAGTGAACCATCCTAGAGCCATTTAAAGAGTTCCCAAGTGGCTTTTCTTTCTCCTTTCCCGCCATTGCCTGAACTCGAATAACTGATCGATTTTGAAACCCTTCCCCAGGCGATGTCGCATACCCCTCAGCTCCCACCTGCAGCAATGATTTCGACACCATTGTGGAATTTCTGTCAATATTGTTTGTGTAGCCCGGGCCCATACCAGCCACGCCACCCTGCATGGCTGAAGTACGTGGAGAGATCATATACTTTGCCCAAAAAACGTGAGTATCATGTGCCCTTTCCTCGACCCATGGGTAAACGACACCAGTACCGACACTCTCAAGAACCTTCTTAGTTTTTCGAATACGACAAAGGATAGTGGGAGACAGAAGAAATATGTCAAACCCACTGAAGAACAAAATAAACCCCTCCTAATGATTGGGTCAAATAGAAACTTGGCAAAAAATGGCCAACGACTGAGTTTAAATTACTGGGAGCTATTTTCGTAAGCCAGGAAGCCCAACCAGTCAGTTTTGAACCTTGCCCCATTCCTAAAGGAAAAAACCCTTTTCCCCGTTCCCAGAAAAACTAAGCTAGATACACATAGAGTATCAAAAAAAACTCTGTGAACTTACATTGACACGACTATGGGATCAAAGACACCCATATTTTTCACCTTCGCCACCATAAGTTACTATCTTCTGCCTATCCCCCACCTTATGATTACTAAGGCAACAAACCCCCTAACTAGTCTCCTGACAGACTCAGTGCCTTGAAACTTGATGCAAGTGTCATTTGTTTTTTAAGAAGTCATTGTTACACACCGCATAAAGTGCTTTATAAGAGGTTTATATATTTTTATGAGACAATGCACTCCACTCCAAGGTATCATGTATATATTAAAATTATACCTTTAACTAGCAATTATAATAAATTAGTATGTGGTGATTTTCAAAATTGACTAGTTACTCTTTCCTTTTTTTCTTTCTTACTCTTCTCTATTCCATAAAAGCTTTTCTAAAATTAGTGTTTTTGAAATTGACCCATTAATATTAACCTTTCTCTCTTACTCTATTCCATTCCATAAAAGGTTTTCAAAATATTATGGTGACTTTTGAAATTAACCCATTACTCTTTACCTTTATTTCTTTATTCCATTCTTTAAAAGCTTTTCAAAATATCTTTATCCATTATTAATTATTAAAACTATTTACTTACATAATTTTATATTCCTATTCCTTGAATCATCTAAAAAAATGATTTCTTGAAACATTTGTGTTTTAGTTTTTCATAAAATTAAAATCAAGTGTTGTTTTAGTTGTTATTACGTCAACTCTAGGGGGAGATGTGCAACTCTTTATGTGCTCATCTTAGAGTTTACATATGTCTTTTATAAAAAATAATAAAATATTATAAAAAGTAACATATCAGCTCAAATTAAATTTAAAACATTTACAACAGCGCATATATAAAACTATACAAAAACACTTCTTCAACTTTGACACTCTAAAAAGAGGTTTATACTTTGAAAGATTTGATTTTTCTCTGCATTTAATAAATCCCATTTAAAATAAGTCTACACTAATTTGAGAATTAAAAAACAATTCAAAGTTCAAAATCATAACATTATACACTAACATTATTTAAAGATTGTTAGAATAATTCAAAGCTCAAAACCATAACATTATATGCCAGTATTACAATGGCAACTAAGATTTACATTTTCATGTGAAAATTATGGCATTGTATATAGATTTACTTTTATTGGATATGTAAATACCTTTTATTTATGTATTGATAATATTGAATGACAATTATTTTTCTGGGTGAGATTTTGAAATATTTGTTATTTTAATTCTATAAAGTGTTGTTTGTATATTTAATTAGAACTATTTTAAGAAGAAAAAAAAAGAAAAAAATCATCATTTTCTATTGATATGTTTAACCTAGCAATTTAATTTAATTATGTTATTTGATAAGTGTATTTAATAGTTCAAAAACACTCTTTTATACTACAATTTGTATTAGTAAGTTTATAAACCTTTTATCCTATCTTAAAGAGGAACTCATAAAAGGGATAGTTGAGAAGTAAAGGGAGAAAAAATAGAAAGATAACTTTTGCAAATTAATAAAAATAAAGAAAATGATTAAACTCGAAATTTAGAAACTATTTCTGTTACACATTAGGCAAATAAGAGACGTCATAAATAAGATCACCAAGGTGGGAACTATAACAAATTTGTTATTTTTGCAATGGACTTTCATATGATATTTTAGCAATAAGGTGGCAAAGATGTCAAGAAGCAACCCATTACTATATTAAGGGGGGTCATTTATATTACACACGATAGTGTAGACAAATGACCTTTTGCAAGCCACAATGAATGCACATGGCCCTCATCCTATGAGTTGTTGTTTAGTGGTTGGAAAGGGGTATCATCGTGCAAACAACCTAAGTTCGAACTTCCGTGGGTGCAGATACCTTGTGTGTGATTGAGAGAAGGTGGTTTACTCTTGGAGTTGGTTTCCATTCACAATATTGGGGTTTAACGCATGCACAACAAGCCAAAATGATTTAAGTGGAGCTTAATACAATACCTTATCTGTTGTTCCAGTAATATACTCTTGAAAGTAAAGAAAGATAGTCTTTGATATTGTTTTATCAAAGAATGGTAATAATTAACTATTGTAAAAATAGGAGGCTTTAAGTCGTATATAATTGCTTACTATTGAGACCATTATTATTCGTAAAGATATAAAGCATGTAGATTTCAAGAAAGAAAGGATATATTTTCTTGGAAAATTATTACCCATATAAATAAGTAAAACCTAAACATAAATCAATAACCAATACCAAATTGCAATGAAATTGAGAGTACAATTAGAATAAAAATGGTTAATAAAACCACGGGATTAATCAATTTCTCAATTTCTGAAAGATAAGCATGAACAAGGTTTTCCTCCTTCAAGGAATGTAATGAAGGATTTGTTTGTTAAAATGTGTTGCTTAGTGGTCATTTTTGTTAATGCACTTAATATCATTATGATGGTAGCTAGCGATGAAAGTTCAACTAGGTTGGTGGAAGCATGGTGTTGTTATAGCCCTCCCAATATTTGATTCCTCTAAAAAGTGGCCAAGGTGCTCATGCGAGGAGGGAATTATAAGCTATTGAGTCATGATAATCGTTAAGTCAAGTAAAGTGGCCATACTCATCATAACATAAAACAATTTCATTATGTGAAGTGGTCTTCTTATTGTTAGATTTGTGTATCGAGGAAGTATTTAAGTCATCATCCATCCATTGGTGTGGATCTTTTGTAGAGATGGTTCAATGTATAGTCTTATACAAGGTGGATTGATGTGAAGTCTTGTGCAAGCTCAATTTAGAGTCTCGTGCAGGGTGGCTCAATTGAGAGTCTTATGCAAGTGGCTCCATGGGGAGTCATGTAAAAGGTGTCTCAATGTATAGCCTTGTGCAAGGTAGTTATATGTAGTTCCTTGTCCAAGGTGGCTTGATGTAGATCCGTGTGCAAGGTAGCTATATGTAGAGCCTTGTCCAAGGTGGATTGATGTAGATCCTTGTGGATAGAGGTATTTTTTCATAACTAAATGTTTATTAAGCATTAGAGACTTCATTCTAGTTGGGTTTAGTGATTAATGAAGTGATCATTGAGAGTGAATATTTCCCCTACTCATTATAGGGTTTTTTACCACTATAGATCTTAATGATTTTGTCTTTTTTAGTGTATCTCTTTATTTGCTTTATATTAATGGTGCTCATCAAGGTTTTTATTTGTATAATATGGTAATAGAGTATTTTTCTAGCATTATATCAGAGTTATTAATCTAGATACCCTGACTTATTCTTTTACAATGCTACTATCTTGGAGTGGGGCCTTTTGTTTTATTTCAAGGTTTGAAGGCATCCATAGAAGGATATTTATTTCCAACTAAAGTTAATTTCATAAAGTGTTGTAAAATATGCATCATTATTTACAAAGCTTAAAGGGCTTTGACCACTTTGTGTTGCATCGAATTTCTATGATTAGTGCTTTCTATTTATTTATTATACCTACCGAAGGCAGAGTATATAGTAATCACATGGAAGTCACATAGTATATAGAGTATATAGTAATCACATAGAATATTTGGAGATTTTAAGGTTATTGTGGATTGGGCAAAGGGTCTCCACGATCTGCATATCATTCAACTTAATCATTGGATCAGAAGGACCAAAGAACTAATAGATTTCTTTCAGAATTCCTCCTTCAGCCATATTTACCGAGAACAGAACTCCGAAACTGATATATTATCCAAACAAGTCATCGGTGACGGAATGGAAACCATCAACTGGGCCAAGCTCGAGGGGACAACTATTCTAGAGCAAGGTTCATTAAATATTAGTTTAGCTGGAATATGAATGTATGTACTGACAAGTCTTGGTATTTTATGATTTGGAATCCAATGACTCACCTTATGTACTCACGTCAAAGATTATAAGACCTATGGAGAATATGCGTATATGTATACCGTCAATCAGATTGTAAGTTAAAACTCTCAATAATATAAAGTTGCTTTTTTGTGTGAAAAAAAATCACATGGAAGTCAAATTTCGTTGACTTTCAATTAGTTTTACCTTGTTACAAAAATATTTTCTATGTTTTTTCAATAGTTTTAGTAAAAATTGTGTAACCTATTTTTTTTTAAATTAATTAATTTTTTTATAATTTTAAATTCTCATATTACTAATTTATGATTGGATAAGAATAATGATTAGACTAATTTTACCTCATTTGAAACTTATTTGTCAGAATTAAAAAAATATCTTAAAATTTTAAAAATAAATATTAATCTCCTTTTGCCACGTAGCTAAAAACAATTTCTATGATAATGATTTTCATAAATGAATATATATACATCATAATGGTCCATACGGAAGCTCTAGAGTCTTCGCTCTTCCCACGAATCACGATCTAATACTCTCGAGTCTCGAGTCTCCATGCAGATAAATGCATAATATTATTAAAAAAACATTTTTTATTATTTTCGATCAGTCATGTTTAAGTTTTGGCTCCCGGGACAAAATGTATAACTATATAATCATAAATTCTCATATTATAAGTCTGAAAATGTGATCTAATTTGTGTGTTAATGGATTTGGATTATGTTATGTCTTTTTAGTTTTTAATGAATTATAACATTTTTTTAAATTATGAGTGTGGAAGTTTTTTTTGATAAACTATAAAATTTATTTCAATTTAAATATGGAAGCAAATGTATTTTCCATCTTTATACCTGCCTCAGCAGGTATATTGTAATCGATCGAATTCAAACCGCGTTGACTTTGGGTATTAGTTGGTGCATATCGGTGCATATTTAAAAGATTAAAATCTCTATTCTAAAGTTTAACTTTGTAACATGAAAAATAGCAATTTTTAAATTTATTAAAATTGTATTTATTTGTGTTGCTATTGGTTAAGCAGGGATGATGTCATCCTTGAAGTTTGCTATCTCGATTTGGGTCGACACCTGGTAACAATGACATCATATGTAACTTTTCACCTACCCGCCTTCTTCTTGTCTCCGGGGGCGGAACGGTGTTAAGCTGCTAAATTCGCCTCCAAGGCTCTGATCAGACCTGCTAAGCTCTGGTTCCAAGCAACAATCCTTCAAATCCACCCAATCCTTTAAATTAGAGTCTGAGAAAGCTTCGAAAATTCGAAGTCCAGCGTCATTACATTTCACATACAATCTGCCATCCCTCGCCGAATTCAACCTCCCCGACACCGGTCTGTAGTCCAGGAGAGGATCAGAGAACGCTCCCTTCCACTTTCCATCGCAGCAATTTTTAACAGAAGTCTTCTCAAAATAATACACAGCCCGAATGTAATGCAACTTCATGCTGAGATCCGATTCAGTGAGGAGGTGTGTAATTTGGGAGCCCGCCCATGGTGTGGCCGGGGCAATGCTGGACAATCGTGAGAGCACAATTGCATGCGCCGTGTAACCTTCTTCTAATTCCAATTCCATGGTCACCTGCAACAACAGATA